>JPKZ01000643.1:134029-144906 GCA_000803305.1 Toxocara canis
TGAGCGCGTTAGACGTCAAGCTATGATACCACAGAGTTCTTATCGAAAAGAAATCTAACAAAGTTAATGGCCGCATTGCCAAAATAGTGTTCTCTCTTTCTCGGCTAGCCGTACAGAAAACCGAACGATGGCGAACTGCGGCTTGCCATGCAGTGCGAAGCGAAGACGTATGGCGTGTCTCTGGTTCCTCTGCATCCAACGAGAAAATCTTTCGCCTTTTACTAAAGATTTCCGTGCAGAGGAACATTTATGAGCGCGTTAGACGTCAAGCTATGATACCACAGAGTTCTTATCGAAAAGAAATCTAACAAAGTTAATGGCCGCATTGCCAAAATAGTATTCTCTCTTTCTCGGCTAGCCGTACAGAAAACCGAACGATGGCGAACTGCGGCTTGCCATGCAGTGCGAAGCGAAGACGTATGGCGTGTCTCTGGTTCCTCTGCATCCAACGAGAAAATCTTTCGCCTTTTACTAAAGATTTCCGTGCAGAGGAACATTTATGAGTTGATACTAATTTTTGGAGTCCCAGCTTTGGCTAGGGACAATATATCGGTTGAGAAATAAGGGGAGATGTCAGCGTTTGGTCTTGGCATTATGTCACAAAAATAAATGGTATAATCTAACGAAGTAGTACGAGTGGTCGATTATATTCCGCGAGTTTTTCTATTTCGCATTATATTTCCAGTCGCAAAAAAACGTATCATTTTTAATCAGAAACGTACTTCTGTAACGTAATTTTTGACGCAAATGTAACCTTGCACGGCGCAGCAGAGGGAATTCCAACGATCACGGCCAAGCATTATTAAATTCAGGCCGAGCTTTGCATAGAGACGTTTCGCCGCTACGTAATAACGTTAACGGGGTATAAGTTCCCCACGTGTCAGTGAAACCGAGTGCAAGGAAGGGTGTGAGCCCAAATTTGGGTTTCTATCTACCAAATTTCATAACCGCAGCATTATTATTGATTTCCGGGCTGAAACTTCCGAAATGGACGAAACACATATTCATCGTAACGATAAACTATGCCAAAGCGCATCAAAGTATGACCGCATTTCCTGTTATATAAACATCTAAATTTGAAAACTGAGGTGACACTTCAATCCAAACACATGAGCAAACTAGGAGATCTCGAGTTTGGGGATAACGACGGAATGGATGCTATGGTAAGGATATTTGGATGTGAAGCGAGAGAGAACAGAAGAAAATTTCACCGATAACGGCATAACTTCAACGAAAAGGATTTCAAGTAACGAAATGATGCAAAATTCAACTCGGCTACAAAAAAAAAGTTTATGTTTGCCGCAGCAGAACAGACTCTAACTTTGTTACTCAAGACTGCATCCACTAAGAAACGGAATACAAACTAATTTCGTTCACTATGATATGGTTACGCACAACCTATACACGGACCTGATCGTTAAGTTAAAGCGATATATAACACATCTTTGGCGTAGCGCTGCAGAAGAGTGATCAAATTCCAGGATCAAAGAGCAACAACAATATTGCCGTATGGAAAAAACAAGAACTTTTCTTGCTAGTTTTTGCGAAAATAGAAGCGTAAGAGTCACTAAGTCCTCTATGCTCGATATCGTTTTCTGTGCACACGACAACTATCCAGAATTTACTTCTTGAGTTACCGCAAATAAATGGACACTTTTCGGATTCGACTCGATCCATGAACACAACCTTCCATTACAGAAGTATTCACATTGCAAATTGGAACCAGATTTTCAGCAGAAATTTCGTACAGTATCTAGAAAGGATGAAAAATATAAATTGTCAATTGTCAAGCTGTCAATCTGCCTCATGATAATTTAAAATACATCGTCATCTGATACTTCTACGATCCCTCCAGTGCTCGAAAGCGCAATGTGCTTAAAGAATGAATTTGATATTGCCACTTCAACAGCTTTTTTTTTCCGGCCACAAAGTCAGGGACTGTAAAACAGAGAGGACAACGTTCAACAACATCACAAAAAAGCGTGTTTGAATTCATACTGCTATTGCCGTTCTTCTCCCTCAATCCAGTAACGCCTCTCGACGAATCATCCCACAACTTACTATTTATGGGATGTTTTCAAACGACCGGCTCAAGCCATCGATAGAGCCGACCAATGCATCTACTTATGCAAACACCTTCCACTTCCAGTTTTCGAAATTTTGCGTGCTCTTTCGCTATGCTAAAACTCCTATTTCCCAAATTAGTGTGTAGCCGCTTGTCTCCCTCGTCTGTTCCGCTTTATTTTTTCGTGCAAGTGAATACTATTCAAAAATTTTGGGTTGTACATTGCAAAACGAGTATTTAACTTTCATCGCAGGTTTGAAGTTGTGAACCACACAAGTGTACTTAAGTTCTTATAGACCGAATAGTAGCATTACAGTTTGTGATCAGCCGACACTAAAAACAAACTTGAATAGCCGTAACAGTACCAGAACACAGTTTCGCTTACAATATTTTATATTCTTTACCCGCACCATACAACAACATTTGTGTTTGCAAACCAAAGGCGTTCTACAATATTCTCCCCTGACAAATTGTTACTTCATTAATTATGCGTGATATGAATATGAACGGCAATGTTTAAATGACTGTTCAAAATCGATAGGCAGGCGGGCGCAGTCAAAGGGAACAACGATGAAAACGAATTCAACAGAAACAAGCAGTTTCACATGTTAGGTTTTCTGCTCTTTAAGCTGTGCTATAAATCTCTCCATTTCAGCAAGCTTTTCGGCTGTCCTTCTCCTTTCGCGTCTTTCTTTTTCTTTCTTCTCTGACTCCAGCCTTCGCAGCTCTTCCTTTTCCGCACTGCTCATTCGCTTCTGTCTCTTCGTGACCTATAATATTTGTACAACTCTTGCTCATTTACTGTAATCCCAACCTGACAAATAATAATACTGGTTTAATATATAATCAAATAGCTGCAATGAGCAATGACTGCACGAGGTCACAGGAAGATAGACGCTATTCAATGGTCAGCATAAAGTCCGACTGGTACACAGGACGTCGACAGTTCCAATTCTGCTGAGGATAAACGCTTTATCTCTCTTTTACGTAAAGACGCTCACGCAGTGCATGGTCGCGTTCAAAAACTCAATCACGCTGTAAATTGCTTCAACAGCGTCGAATCCGATCGAAGGTATTATGCAAGTTATATTCACAAAAAAAAAAGAATTTGACACTATTAGTGATTATGAGTGAGTGTAACCTTAAAAAGCGAATTCTGTGCTTGTGCTTTCCTGTGTGGCTTGCTAATTAATGAAGGAAACTGCCAGATGAATGATCTTCCATCCAAAATAGGCAATCTTTGAAAGGTCCGAAAAAAAAACCATGGCTATTGTGTTTCGGACACTCTAACTACGCCAAATATGAGAACGTTCTTTTCATTTAAATTTAATCCCACGTTCTCAAATATTACTAATTCAAGTAGCCTAAGATCCCAACAGCAATGGTCATAATATATACAGATGTGTCGTCCTAAGACTGAAAGCGTGAAACGCGCTGAAATGTGAATTGTGTTTTCAAAAAATATTTAGCAGCGCTCACTCACTCACTCTTCCTCTCTCTCCCTCTGACGTCACTTTCTCAATGAGATTAACTGGAAGAGTGCATGCATGCATGTGGAATCGGCAGTTAGCGGTTCCGTTGAAATCTTCTTTAAAAAGTTTGAAAGCAACGAGCCCAAAATTGTTTCGGGTGCATACATTTTTGCTGAAAAGCCGTTTCGCTAAAATGTTGCAAACTTCTCTGCGCTATATGAAATACACTTCCATTTTTCGTTTGCAGCATTCTCCGAATTCAACTTGCACGCAGCGTTTTTCTTTTCCAAATTTCTCTGAGGATTTCTACATTATATTATCTGATGTTGCTTATTATCCTCGAATTGGCTGCAAATTATGGATAAACGTTACCATTTCCATTCGATAAAATGAATTTGTTTTTTTAGTCCCGCACGGTCCATCCTTATCAATCAAGAAAATAGCACCTTAATCCATTATGATACCTAGACAGGTACTAAATCCCTTTCATCGCTGCCCTTCCCTTGCAAACTGCATGGACCACAAAGGCATATGCATGCGGCAAGACAGCGCACGCCGGACTCCTCGGATCACGTTGCTGTTTAACGCATATTACATTCGTCAGCCTATCAAGTAAGGTTGATGATCGGCAAGCGAAAAGCTTACCCTAACTTCTTGAACCGATGGGCTCCTTTCGAGACGTTTCAACCGATCGCGAGCCCTTTTATCTTCCTTTAATTTTAGGATCTTCTCACATTTTGTTTTCGCCTCCTCCACTTTGCCCGATTCTTCCAACCTTAAAATTGACAACTTTCGAAGGGGAAATGCGCCCCAGGCACAAGCAAAGGACTTGCTGTTCACACTTCTAAAACGACATGTTCCTTGCTAGCTATAATATATATTATTGTTGACAGGAACGAAAACCCAAAATTAATTAAATTTCTAACATATTGCACTAACAGAAGAATTCCCGAAATTAATTAAATTCCTAACATATTGCACTAATAGAAGAAATCCCAATCAAAGAAGCATTCAGTCGACGTTGAGTTGTAAAATGCAATCCTGTGCCATTCGTTCCTTAAAGAACATTAAATTTCGCAATTCGAGTCCGGATCAACTATCTCTCTCACCTCCGGATATACCCCATTTCTACGGCAGGCTAAAAACTTCACAAGTGTGCAGAAAATAACAGAATAATTTGAAAAATACTTTTTAGCCGCTTGAAGTAAAGTCTCGACCATATAGGCCTGTGCATTGATATGATTGTGATTAAGCGAGAGCGCTTTATCGAGATCGCTTTCGGCCTTATTATAGTCTCCCAAATTCGCATAGCTGAAATCGTAATTTCAATTAGCTTGTTCATGGAACTATCGTTAAAAAGTAACATTTCCTTTCACACAACTACAAATGAACATTTTCTTTCTTCAAGGTTATATCTTGACAGAAACGACGGAAAAACATCTTGTTATCGCTGGTTTCAATGAAATTATCACGAAGGAATGCGCAATGTATACGGGTTATTGATCAAAGCTGGAATTGAACAAATAACCTTTCGGTCCATAATAGAAATATATGAACGTGAATGTGCAACGTTACAATAAACGCATCATCAACAAACATGCCGATGACAACGTTACAAGTTTGCTTGGAGATGCAAAAATAAAGTAAAAAAATAACAGCTTTAAATTTTGCCTTTAATTTTCATATTTGGCCATGGATCATCGAAAACAAATTCAACTTTAACAAGTGAGCACAATAATAAACGTGCACATTACGTTGATGTCAGCCTTCGCAAAACGAAAAAAATAATTTATCCGTTAAGCGATTTTTAAACTACGGATTTAAAAACTTTGCAACGATTGATGAGTCTCATGTTCTGATTTGTTACTCGATGCAACGCATACAGAGATAAGTGCAAAACAGCTGCTTGTGACGTTTCTTACTATCACTATTAATAAGGGTCTGCTAAAGTATCAAATCGAATCTTGTTGCAGACAAAAAAAAATTCAAATTACTAATCTCGCCAAAATGAAAATACCAGACAAGTCTTTAAAAACTCACGCAGCCGCCCTACCGACAAGGGCCTCAATATTGTTCTCATATAAGGTGAGAGCCTTGTTGAAGTGCTGTACGGCAATTTGGGATTCTCCTTCTCGAATTCTTTCGACACCCTTCAACGCACTTTGCATTGATGTTTCTTCGTCTTGTTTACGACGCAAATACGGAGCACGTACCCTCGACGAAAAGTCGACACCTGTGAACAGTGTTTAGAAAATCCCACAAAATGACAATAGCTCAGTTGATACAGCAACCAAATATTATACAAATCAAGAGGTGACAGGTTCGAACCGCGATTGCGGGACAGCTCGTTTATCCATCGTGCTAACTATCACAGCAAACGTTAAGGACTCTGAATTTTAAAGAACGTGATACGCCAACAAGCGTGCAGTAGTTCATAAAAGCAAATCACCAATTAGAAGAGCCACCTTTTTATTCCATTTTTACGAATGCAACGCTTAGTTGATCCAAGCTATCCTTATTTTCCTCTCATACAAGTCTACTCATTAGGTTGAGCGCTGAACCGTATAACGAATAACAGTAACATCTAATAACACATCTGCACGTACATGAGAACGGAACTAACGAATTTAATCTATACAAGTAAAAACGCTAAGTTCAGCATTACGATACCTTAAGTCAAATCGCCTACTACGGAAGAAAATACCCTTTCATCCAAGCGACTCATTTTTTCAAACATATGCCATAATTTTATTTTTCACTCGCTCCTTAACCGCTATCCAGTGCAAGATCGTTCCGGTTATAATACGAGAAGGACGCTGTCCAAGGGACGTAAGAACGGTAGGCTGATAAAGAGCATCTTTATCCCAACTTCCCAAAGGACGAGGAACATAGTTCTAACACTATGTTCCTACTCAGTTCTAACACTGTACCTTGTAATTCGGGTAGGAATGACACGCAAGTATCAACTTCGACATCATATAACCGCGCCAAGTTAGGATTGTTAATCCGATCATAGTTCGATAAAGACTCTTCAAATGTGCATCCCTTCTGAAGCGCTTCGCCATTCCTGCAATGTGTGCATGCAAAAGCATACATGTGATCCTAGCTGTTCCAATCAATTCCTAAAAACGTTTTTCAGCTAGATTATCAGTTTCGTCGATTCGCAACGACCAAAGCCGCAGATATCTCAAGCAATATAATAAAAACCTTATGAGTTCACAGCTAGCACAGAAATAACAAAACCACTCTTGGCATCCATTCGGAAAGTCAACGACAGTGCCACAACTGAGCGAGACTAGGCGAAAGATGGCCACCGTTAATGACGAAGCGACTGTTACTCAAAATGTCACTGGGCGTCGATAACCTATGAAGTAGTGAACACACGTGGGTAAAAAACTAGAAAAGAAATCAATTTTGATATGCAAAAGAAAAACTAGTAAAGAAATCGGCTAAGACCGTCAGTGTCTGACCGATCAACTACTGAAAGCAACTTAAGTGAAAGTTTTGTGATTGAGAAATTTTTAGCGAAAAGAATAACCAAATAGCAACAGCTACACAACGAAAAGATGAACTATTTTGCCAACGGAAAATTATGTTACCAATGGTTATATAATTTTATATAACAAAAATTATGTTACTAACGGAAGGAAAAGGTTACATGATAAAAAAAATCCAACGGTTACATAATTTTAAAAAATTACGTTACCAACGGAAGGAAAAGATGAACTATTTTCTTACTAAAATTATTTGGAATAAACTCTGGGCACAACTTTGCCTACAAGTATGCATTAATTTCGAAGTACTCCGAACTCCACAGAGAAAAACAAAGACCCACTGCCCCCCTCCTTTTGAAAACTTCAACACCCGAAGTTTCAAAAAAACTTGAGCACTGAAAATCCATTACAGAGTATGGACTTTCAGTGCTCAAGCAATCGATACAAATGATTGAAAATCAAGCTCGAATTTTCACAGCTCCCATCTCTTCCTTCCCCTCCTCTCCCTCTCCAAAACATAAAGTGGGAGTGCCTAGCAGGTAGGAAGAATAAAATTGTTCGGCAAAACATAAACTTGACCAAAACAAAGACCTCCCAGCAATGTACTGTCTCCCGGTTTCTTCGAATGACGTTCGGTTTCCTGTTCTTCGTACAACGTCCGAGAAAAAAAAATGCCACACAATGCTTATAACAAATAAAGAGAAGTGATGCAGTAAGGAAAAACTGGTAAAATTAACCTGAAGTAGGCAGGGAGATCAGCTTCCGACAACAGCTCCTCAACATGAACAAAGATTAATAAAAACAAGAGCAAATGTTCAATAAATAACTCGAATAATAAACAATACTTACAAAAGCGGATAAAACAGTAAATACGAAATCTCTCACTCATAGCAAAAATCAAGCAATTTCTAAAGTTTCAAAAAAATCGTATGCAAAAATTTCACATATTTACTAATTGAGAAATGTACTCAAACACTGAATTTTCTAAAAGTGTTGCTCAATTAATTAAGCAGAGAGTCAGGAAGAGATGACGAGAAAACATGCACTAATTCATTTAATAAGGTCGAGATTGGCGAAACGAGATAAACCGAAATGCTCTCATAGTTAAATTAGTAAAAAAAAAGCTAAGTAATTTGTTCCCCTATCTCCGATACAATATCAGAATCAGTTATGCGCTCACCATCGACTTGCATATGCTGATTCGAGAGCACGACAAAAAAGATCGCAACAGTTGTGTCAAGCTTATATAAAAGTGCAAAAATTCTATTAAAAAATATTTTAAAGAAAAGCTGATAAAAAGTAATCAAAGGTGCTCACCGCGCTCTCGTCCATTTGTAGATTCAGCAAGTGCGCCTCGTCGTGTTCAGCGACCACCACTACAACAGATAATTACAGTTCTAAGGGAATTGCAAACTAACCTTTCATCAAGTCGTTCGGTCGGATATCGCGAGCATTCTCGTGTTGATTTCGACCCACCAGAACCTGTAGCAAAATGCATTCTTCAATAAACAAACAATGTGCATTGTCGAGCACAGCGCCAACCATCAACAACATTCAGCTATTGCTCGGCCAAAAGCAAAACTGCTAGCTGGAGACTCTGACCTCGGTACCTCGAACGTCGATCAACATATCATCGCACTCCTATAGTCTGCCACATTACTAAACTGTGCTGTAATATTTGCCAAGAATTGCCGTCCCACTGTAGCGCGCTTTACTTTTGCAAATAGTTAATGTACCTGTATTGGTCAATTTCAATTTGCTATAGATTTTAGACTCCTATCTAGACTTGGAATATTGAAAAAAAAGCACAATTTCTAGGCTGAACTAATACGACGGAAAGTGAACATACAGCATCAAGAAAAAAAAATTAAAAGGTCTAAGAACGGAACCAGCTATATTTACGAGACATGTGAGGCATTAAGAGCGTAAGCGTAATTAAATACAGGAGGCCGCTGCTATGCCAGTTGCAAAATTGAGCTGTTCTTTTTTCTACCAAGCCCTTCGACTGGAGTGGGTGGTCCTAGATCTGGAATTCTCTGCGTGATAACTGCCCAGACCTCATTTCTTCGTCTATCATGACAAAAGAACGTTCGTTAGACACGTCTCGAGACGAACAAATGCCACTTCTTAGATGAGATTTTTGTATCAAAAATTTTGAACTCGGTCGAGGGTATTTTTTTCATCACGATATTTTGCCATTTCTCAATATTTGGGACACCACCCCAACGACTTCTGTACTTCTATTTGAATTACCGAATGGATTTGGTGGAAGATTAAAACCACTGGAGTGCTGCGTGAAGGATGAAAATTAGATGAAAGCTATAGGGCTCTTACCGTTGATGGATATTTGCCAACCCTGACGCGCTCTGTGAATTTTTACTGACTCGATAAATTCAGTCCTAAACACGATAGGACGCCAACCTCAATAAATGTCATTTAGTCATTAACTGAAGTGCCTGACTTATTCGTAGAGTTGCCGATTGCCGCTTGTGATGACTGCATTTAGCCACGCAGCACTTTGATCCTTGTTACAACAGATATCGGTAACGGTGATTCTCAGCACCTACCATTAAGGCAGTTGGTGGTATTTTAGAATGTGTAAGCTCGCTGTTTGTGAATCCTTCCTTTCCACCCATCTTCGCCCCTCTCTTCGTCTGCACCACAATTTGTCATCGCTTTGACCGATTTCACGAAACCATGGAGGCGAAAAGATGCCTTCAGGGGTCGCGCTCCACTTAAGGGAGACAGATAGCTTTTAACAGATGAACGTAGCAGCGCTTCAATTTATAAAGTGGAGCTCATGAGTGGTACTGAATCTTGACCCAAAAAGACGCTCATCTTCGTGATATATCTGTTTCAGCTTGATGCAGAGTATGAACGATGAGCGTACGCATTAAGACGATTAAGAACTATGCTTGCAGACGTTCGGGCGAAGATATCCGAGCCAGGAATGATCTTGCAAAGATAATCGAAACGACTAACCTCCTGCGAAAGTCTCAACTCTTTTTATGAGCAAATGAACAACCTCAAGGAGAATAATAATTTGAAAAATTTACCTGAAAATCATCGATCCAACTTAAAGACCGCCTAAATGGACGAAGAACGCACAACGGTTGCACGTAGAGCGCCGCCAATTCAACGCGCCTAACTCGAACACAAAGCTCGTCGCCAACCTGGACTTTTAAATATAAATTAAAAAATGACAGAATGAACTGAAAAGATAAAGAAAGAACACTCAACGAAATACTTTGAATATGGGCATTCAGGTAAAAAAGCTTTTGAGGAGGATAACTGTCTCAGGCTTACGCAGTTGCTTGCGTTCGAGTTTTCTATCCTGCGGTAACTCAGTCTCCTTCCCCCCATTTAATCTCCCCTCCCCCTCCCCTCCCACAAATTCAGTCTGTCTCCCAGAGACTGAAGTTCGCACAACCCTTCACTCCATACAGTAAGGCTATTTCAGTAGACTTTCTGATCACATAAACAGCAAGTATGCATTGACTAGTCATGTTACTGACCTTTACAATGTATAGGCACCTCCTTTCCCTCACCCCCATTACCTCTTCCGAGCTTCATCACCTGGTATAATCTGTGATTGCAACATAATTTCCCTTACGCTGCTATGGAAAGCGGGCAGTTGAGAAAGAAAAGGAGGGGCGGCGGGGGGAAAGGAAGGGATTCAAATTTTTATCATATCCCCGCTAAATTTTCCAAGCAAACTTCGGCCCTCCTTTTCAATGCCTCCTAATGATTGCTAGACAAGCGTGTAGGTCCTGGAAAACGGAAAAATTCTGGGTGTTGTCCTTCCCATTATCCAAAACTCAGAAAAGTGAAAGAGCGGGTGTGGGA
>JPKZ01000643.1:152913-181374 GCA_000803305.1 Toxocara canis
CCACTGCAAATTTTAGTGTCATTATATGGAAAAGTGCCATTTTAATGCGCAGTTGAAGGTGAAATGGTGAGATTCTTTCAACGACTTCTTCATTGCTCTTTTCAAACTCCAAAACTGACGATATGTCGTGTCATGAAGCAAATAGATAGGCTAAATCGGACGTATGGAGGCTGCGATTGGCAAAACATCGGTTTTTATTGTTCCGGTGGTCGCATTCAGAAATTGGTGTCGCTTTGGAAGATCATCAGTTCTTACAAATTGCTTTATGTAAATGGCTGTTACAAAGAAGAAATAATGGACGTGGTTTAAAAAAAAGAATTAAGCGTTTCACATAGTAATACGTTCATAAGCCGCGCGCGCAAAAAAGGAACTTTTATAGACTCCATTCGTTGGAATGCCTTTTACCGATGACCAGGTAAGTCGTAAGATTGAGAAGAATACAGTGGACGACGATGGGAAACGAACGATTGTGCTTCGTGGTGAGCGCATTTTCGCCGACGAGGTTGACATGGGCTCTGGAGATGATATAACTACCGATATCGATGGTCATGCTTCGGATGACTATACCGATTTCGATAAGCAAATGATATCTAATGGTTGGCCTCAAGAATTTTGACTCCTCTCACTGCAGGCAATAATTCACAAGTGCAGCACCAATATCACGTTATGATAATTTTGAAATTGATGGCTATAGTTGAAATCACCTCGCACCATCCCTAGTTGGGGAGCGGGATGAGGTAGAAAGAAGCAGAAAGAGTGAGTGGCCCGACTAGCTCATAGACGGTCAATCGGTATGAGTTGCGGACAACTGTGTGACCCGGAACGCCATGGTTGGATGGCCGGTAAGACCTCCTTCCCTCTTGCGCCACCCTTAACGGAAGGAGTGCTTAGAACGAAGGCTCCAATCATGTTTGAGACGGAAGTTGGAAGAAGATTTCGCACTTATTACCGGTCATCCCATTCCCACCCTTTTTTCTTATCTTTTCCAAGAGAAAAACGTTAACAATTTCTCAAATAACACTCCTCTCCTTGAAAAAATAAGTCAGAACATGATCCCCACTTAACAAGCTCCTAAGATAACCCGGTATAAAAATACCTTGAAAGTCGCTTTATTCGTTTTTCCGGAATTGCCTTTCCTCTTAGATAAAAGCCTCTCGAAGTGTTCTATCGCCTTTGAGCCCTAATTCAAGACAATACGATAATTCGGCGTATATAAGGACTAGGTCATACACTGATAGCGGACGACTATCACCGAAAAGGGAGATGGGCAGTATGGCTATGTCCTTCACTTTGACCGCATAAACCCGCTAACTACAGCGATTGCATGTTGTTTGCAAGCTTAAAAAATCGATTAACGAATGATGGCAAATTGAGGGAGGAAGGAGGTGAAGGAGGGGGGTTCAAAACCAAAATTACCCGGTTTTCGGAATTCGAAAAGGCGAAGTGGTACACATATTTTTCGTACCGCTGCAAAATTTATCAAAGTTAATTACAAGCTACTTGGCCAGCCTCATAATTACAGGCTACTTGGCCAACCTCATACACTTCCAAAATTTTGCTTCTGATGCGAATTTCGATTGGAAGCACTAATTTGGAAAAATTTTAATCGATGTTTCTAAAATAAGAAAGAGTTCCAATCAGATAATGAGTGAATGCATTTTTTTTTCGGCTAGTGCAAAAATGCGGTATTTATTATTCGATTCATTCAATTATTTATTTTCTATTTATTCAGTTCTTATTCGATTTAGTCATTTGTTTATTTATTTACTTATTTATTTATTAGTTTATTTATTATTCGAAGCATTAATTTATTATTGAAGAAATTAATGCTTCGAAAAAAATATATTTAAAAAATTTTTACTTCGAAATTTTAAAAAATTTTTTTCTACTTCGAAAAATATAAAATTTTTGAAAAAAAACTTCGAAAAAATATTTTTAAAAAAATGATTTTTTTCTTCGAATAAACATCGAATAAATTAATAATGAATAAATTAATTTTTATTCGAATAGTTTAAGTTAACACTTCGAAAAGTGTGAATGATTGATCCCGAACGACGAACCCCCTCATAGGCAGTGATTAGAATACGATTACTTTAATACTAAGCAAAGGTTTTGTTATTTTTTTTACTTCGAAAAATATAAAATTTTTGAAAAAAACTTCGAAAAAAATATTTTTAAAAAAATGATTTTTTTCTTCGAATAGTTTAAGTTAACACTTCGAAAAGTGTGAATGATTGATCCCGAACGACGAACCCCCTCATAGGCAGTGATTAGAATACGATTACTTTAATACTAAGCAAAGGTTTTGTTGCATCGTTATTGGGGTTTTATTACACGATTACGGTATTTATTAGTTTTGTTGTGAAATTTGATTGCGAGAATTATTTGTGTTAATGAGATGGTTATTCATCTTTTTAAACGAATAAAATAATTATCGATAACAGCAATGCTTGTTTGGTGTATTTTTGCTAAATCAATGGTAGTGCATGATCGTTGCACAAGATTTATGCACCTCATCGTTGGCATAGATCATTCCAAACTACTTAGGTTTATTTAAGGCATTACATCGAACTAAACCATCGTGTAACCTTCATACAAAATACTCCATAAGTTATTTTCGCTACAACTAAATAAATACCAATCTTCAACTAAATAATTTCTGATTATCGAGTTGAGGGCAGTTTAGAAGACGGCTAGTAAGTAATTCAACGTTTTGAGTTTAACTTCACATTGTTTGACTTTTCATAAAGTATTATCAGTAATTCTATCGAGCGCGGTGAATCAGTTACAATGCTAACGAAAGGGCATATATTAAGGGTTATCTTTCACTGAAGTTGGCTCTTCACTGAAAGTTATGCAATATATTAAGCTTGCAATGCATGATGCAATACACGGCGAAAATCCACGCACTTATATGATCGTTAATCGAAGCATACATGAGCACTCTAACACATGCTGGCACGAAATGATTGAAGGAGAAATGGAAGTGTGAGGTGAGTGCATAATGAATGAAAAAGGTGTGAACCATAAAGAAGCATTTCTGCCAATAAAGAAAGATTGAATTGGAGATTCAGATGGTAGTTATCAAGTAAAATGTGTTTTTTTGGCTTGACTTATGATACGGAAAGAAATTGCGAATTTAAATTGAAAACCTATTCGAAAAAAAAAATGTAAAAGATCTATTGCTTTGAACGGTGATTGCTCTGATCTATCTAATGTTAGAAACATTCGCATAATTCATCGCATAACAAGAACACAGGACTCATCCGACGCTTCTCTTGCACTTCCTCAAATGTATGCACCTTGTCATCAATGTCGGCATACACTTTTCGACATTTCTTAACAAGCCACTAAAAGCAATGCGGAATCTAAGTGTCTCTAATGAAAATAATTGTTCCGAATCCGCAAACCACCGATCTTGGTTGAACCACCATACTATAATACGGTAAAGCTGACAGTGTGTGATATGTCTGTGAGTCTGTGATATGTGTCTGTGAGTCTGTGATAGTCTGTGATAGTCTGTGAGTCTGTAATATGGTGTGAAAGCTGACAGTGAGAGTCTGTGATATGCAAAGAATTTTCATCGCCCTCTAGCAATCGAAATTCTGAATAGAAGTAAACGGATAAATTTGGCACCAACCATTTCTTTTGTTGTGATGGCATAAACTGGGAATGGATGTTGCGTTTTCGAATCGAAAATTCGGATCAAATCAAAAAGCTCATTTTGCTTTGTCGGCCAATGAAGAACTGAATTTGAAAGCACTAAGTTAGGGTGAGTCGATAATTTTTATGTCCGATCTGGCAATCGGACAATTAATGGAATGGCCATTTCTAATTCGTCATTCTTGTCAAGCCTTCATTCATTGCATAAAGATTTGCAAATCAAATCAACTAAAACATCTAACATTCAGCGTTTGCATAACTGTAGTAGAGTAGTATGCAAAAAAAAAAAACCGGATTATTCGGGTATTACATTAACTGATTTGGCACTAAAGACAGGAAGTGATTTGGTAGGTATCTACCAAATTTCACATCTTTAGCTTCAGTGATTCGTGAAATGAAACTGTTTAATAGACAAACGCAACACCGCACAAACATGTAGAGAAGTGACAACTTCGCCAAAATGCGCTTCACAAGTTGTAAATTTGTCAAAGCGCATAAAGAATGCGCTTTACTGCTGAAAAATTTTCACAACACGTTGTTATAGATTTTTTTCTTGGGGTGGGGGAGGGGGGAGGGCAAAAAAACAGAGATCACTTGAAGCATCTTCTTCACCCGTCCCTATTCGACGGGCCTAACAGCTAAACTATTTAGACCGTAATCAATGGTGTAGAGGCGGTTGACGTGTTCGGCGACAACGAACTTCTCCGATATGAGTATTGTTTTTGATGCCATACTTCTATAAAATTACAGCTCAACGCAGTGTGAACGCAGTCACATTTATTTCATCGACAAGTACATCAGAAATACCTCAGATGGCAAGTACCACGACTGAATTACCTATTCTTTCTGTGACCTTATCACCGGAGTCGTCATACGGCCATTCATGACGGGGCTACAATTATTATCAGCGTTATCCATGGAATTTACTACCATTCGACTTCATTACGTCTCCATATATAACATATGCTTATCCACAAGACCATGAGGAAACTGTATGGTCGATACTGAATACGAATTGGCAACAAAGTTTGTGATTTTACGCATGAAACTGAAAAAAAAAAATTGCTTATGCTTTCGAGGTTCTCGATGTGATCGTTGTTGCTTGTTTGTTTTTTATTTTAGTGGAAGCTTTAAGTCATACATGGAGCTCATCCTTTGCAGGTTGGAGGATTGTTTTGTTTTGAGGAGTAACACACAGCTGACGCATCAGCAGACATTGGAAAGAGGCAAACGTTTCGAGGAACTAACGAAAAGTCGTCCGTAACGTGGTTTTCATAGGCCGTGGCACCTTGCAAGCCAAAAAAAACTTTTAATACCTTCAGTGGTTATCTCAATAGTTTAACGTCATTTTTTAATCCACTGAAGCTGATCCAAAAATGATACGCACAAAAATATTATAATGCAGTGGTGGCCGGAAGAAAACATAGCCAATATGAAAGAGTTCTGTATTGTAATAACTGCGACCTTACTGATTGTTTGGGTTTGAATGGATAAGAATTACTGTTACTATTGGCGGAAGGAAGAGAGAGAGAAAGGGAGAGGGGGGGGGGGGGGGAGAGAAAACAAAAATGTAAAAGTACGACAAATCTTTGGCCTTCAATTATGGTAATATCTTAAAAGCATGACTTGTAGCAGCTTTTCGAATAATTTGCTGCACGCGTTCCCGTGCGTTTGAATACAAATCACGACGGAAGTAGTGAAACATGTTAGGTGCACTTGCTAAGCTACGTGGGTGTACATGCTAATACGTTCGCTCATCGAACTCAGACTAGGTGCTCCAAATGAGTTTTGGTCCAAAAAAAGCAAACGGTATTTTTTATTTTCTCAATTAATCGATTTTCTTTATTTCCTTAATTAATGTCTTTAATGATAGCTCGAACTTGGCCTACCCTTTCAGCAGTGTCTATTTTAGTGATAGCTCGATTGACCTACCCTTTCAGCACCGTCTATTTTAGTGGTAGCTCGAGGTTGACCTACCCTTTCAGCACTATCTTTTATAGTGATAGGTCGAGCTTGACCTACCCTTCCAGCACTGTCTATTTTAGTGATTGCTCGAATTTGACCTACGCTTCAGCATTGTATATTTTAGTGAACCGACTTAAAACATGCACATTTCTTCACTAATCCATCGTTGCACACATCGCTTACTCTCACTCATTTCTGCTCACTAATTTTAGTGAGCATCACTCGCAAAATATTTATGTGTAATGGCTTGCGTTCTTCCTTTTTTGACAACTCTTTACGTGCCCTCTTCATATACGTCCAAAATACACCCACTTTAAATGAATTATTTTTCAGGTTTTTATTACTCAACTTGCTGTCAGCATTATTTACCGTGCTGCAACAGCTGATGAAGAAGCTCGACTAGCAGCGCACTTCGATGCACATATCGAGATGCGTTCTGAAGTCAACAAGTTGTACCACTAGGTATTGTTGAACGAACTGTACCATATATACTAAGTACACTGATATCGTAAAAATCGAATAGGTGGAATATGCAAGGGAAAAAAGGGAATTTTGCATTTGCAATCCTCTGCTTTGCATCCGGTTTCCCAAAGTGAAGCTTAAATCAGCCCTTCGGTTTTTTTTTCTCAAAGGAGAACACGCACAATAGAAGAGTTTACCTCTGTCAGTAAAACTCTCTAAAGTACGGACTTTTCGGCTAGTTCTCCTCCACCCATAACATCATCGACCCCCACTACTCATATTGCGTACGCAAGCTGATCGCTGAACTACGTATGAGCTATCTTGCCGCTGAAATTTCTTAGATTTCTTATATGAGGCTTTCTAGTGTCAATGCGCTGCCTTTCGCTTTCTCGACCAGTATTGTCATTATGAATTCCGCAAATGCGGCCCGAACACTATACTTCAGCTGAACCATCAATTATTATAGCGAATGCTCATTAGGTTTTTCTCTGCGCAACTTTTCCCCAACTTACACTCTCTGCTCCTTTCGATGCTAGTATTTGACTCAATATGCGACATGCCATAAATTGCAGCACCGCGCCATCTCTTTCATCCATTTTTCTTCATTCAACGTTTCGCCACTACAGCCAGTACATATGGTAACCAATATACATATATGCTATTTATGCTAATGACACTTTGCGATGAAATATTCATGACGCCTGCCGTTCCCTTCCTAGGCTGTCTCACATTTATCAATCAGTTCGTTAGCTCGAAAAGACTATACAAAATGAGCAGTCTTATACAGGAGTATATGGGGTAGTACCATGTCCACTCTATGCGACCCTGGCGCGATTCTCCAGTAAATTATTTAATACGGAAGGAGTTGCAGGTTATTTTGGGTTGTTTAGCAGAAATCCAAAATATGCATATTGTATCGATCCTCAGCATCAGTTGTCATGGGTTGCGACATGAGGTAATTAATTAGTATGAGCTTGCCGAAACATCAAAGGCGCAATAAATGAGAACTTTATGCACATCACAAGTCTTTGGCATCAAATCTCGATAGAGCACTCAATATTCTTGGACATTTCACGTCTATGAGATCTGCACACACGGATTTGAACATCAGTGAATAGAAAATATTTTGGGTTAGATTGCTTCTTAGAGACTTCTGTTGCCAATATTTCCGCTCTACATAAGGAAATATTAGAGGCTTGGAATTTGTTGTTGGCCAAACTTTATCACTTCGAATCAATTTCTCAAGGTAGCAAAGAGTCAGTGTGCATTCAAGTCGTATCTAGTATTTAATGTTGCCGCACATTTGAGTTCAGGCTTCAGATGATGAATCTTTTGATGAAGCGGTTGCTGATGGATTTGAGGCCTTGCTATTTGTTGGATCTTGAGCGGACGATGGTTGATCGGATCCTGGTTCGCTTGCTTGTTTCCCACTTAACGGATTACCATCAACACTGGTCGTACTGGAGTCGCTCTTTGACGCATCTCGTTTGATACTATTCCAGAATGAGGGTCTTCGTTCTTGAAAGTTGTCACGCATTGCGCTTGTTAAACTGATATTGTAGTATTTCCATACATCGTCAGCGGATAATGGCTGCCATTCAGAATGACCCGTTTTGTTGGGATTCCTCAATTATGAAATTTTTATAAAAAACTTTTTTCAGGCGAAGCAAAAACTCGTTGACACTTGTGGTCTTTGTTCCCACTTCTCATGCGTACACGGACAGAATGCTTCACTGGAGCAATTATGACGATGATGAGGATTATTACTCTCTATGCGTCAACACTGATTTTGTACAGTTCTGACCCCCATGAATTATATATTTGAAGTGGGTGGTTGCGCTCAAGATGAGGAAGGGAATTTATGGAATGTATGAGGGGGGGGGGGGGGAAGGGGACGAGGAGAAGGATGAGCAACAAAGGAAAGAAGAAGCTCCCAGTTTTTCTTTTAAAATCTTATAATAGTCGATTTCACAGTTTCTGTAGCATCGCTGAAAAAATTCAGGTCTCGTCGTGATCTTTTATGCTTATCAGCACATCAAAATCAAACTTCAAAATGCGAAAATTTCTTAAGAACATTTTGAAAAAGTTGAAGAAACGGAAAAAGTGGCAAACGATCGTCGACAATTATTTAATTAAAGTTGCCTTTACCCTGTCTTCACGAAATTCGTGAACAACGTTGTATACTGGTCGAGCATTTTCAAATCGTTATCGTTGAATTTTGCTCCCGTGAATATACATTTGCCAAAAAGATACGGTAGATCAGTGCCATGTGTCGCATCTCAAAACTTATTCACATTGATTTTAAGTATTTTGCAGAAGTGCTGCAATTGAAATAACAATACGATTGTTGTACACAACAAATATCATGGAAATAGACGACCATAACCATTCTACTCCTCCCTGTCAAGATACTTATGCATTTGTGGATGTTAGGAAAAATTATAGCAAATTTTGTACCTCATCCGCAACCCCGCACGGGAATTGTCGACCTCAATTGACGTTAGGATAGGTGTGAAAAAATTTCACCATATTTTGCTTTTTTTCTCTCAACCATTTATGGATAATCACTTTGTCAAATTTTTATCATTATATGCCGGTTGGATAAACTTTTATGCGTTGAGTGCGAATTCTTGTTCTGGTTGCGCCGGAAGATTTTGCCGGTCGTAGATCACATTCATGAATTCTGGAGAGGCCTCCTACAAGTTGCCGATATTAAGCTCTGCGGTATACGCAAGGAGTTCAAATAATAATCATGAAGCATATGCAATTGTTTGAAAATTAATGATGAGAATCCCCAACAAACATGAAGAGAAACAAGCCAGGGCGGTTTCCGAAAGATTATGAAAACTGCAAAACACATTCGCTCAATAAGTGAAGAACTTTCTAGCAGAAAAAAATTTATGCTTTTTCATGTTGTGTACAAACTTGTCTTAGCTCTAATTAATTAATTTTTAGTTATTCGAAGTTTTAGAAAGCTTTTCGATACTCTTTACGCATGGTAACCAATCGAGAAAATGATTATCAATTGAGAAAAAGAAGATTCAACAATCCTGAATACTCGATTCCAGCAAACCGAAACTGAGAAAAGATTAGGTTTTGGTGATATGGCAGGTGTCCTTATTTTTATTTATTTCAATTTCGATGCATGATATATGATTTTATTTAAGAAATTTTGAAAAAAAGAGTAATTCGGTCATCGTTGCTACAAAACTAGCAATATGCTATGTGAGAAAAACAATTATATCTTTATATCTTCTATGGGGGTCCTTTAGAAACGATTTTTTAATGCCGTATATGTTCGAGATTCAGGGATTTATGATACAAGTAACTATGTTACAATTGGCGGAAATTTAGTAAATGACATAAACTGAAGAAAAGAAATGGGAAGACGTGCTAAGGCGCTAATGATATATGAATTTAGGCAGTTCCATTTGTCGGAGCAGCCGATTTCATAAATAGCCAGCTAAGAATGGAAATTTGTATTCTAGCTGAACAGCCTTGACCCCTCACACTAACTTCTTACTACAAATCGGTCTTACTGCAGCTCTACTAATAGGGATGGATACCAGATCGGTTGAAAAATGCATGCGAAATTTATAGCAATTTTACAAGTGCATATAGCTCGTTCTTTGACCAACGAATTGGTGAAAAATTGGCGACGAATGAGGAATAGCTCCATCTAGCAATTTAGCAACTCCAGCTTCAGCGGCTCCGGTGTTGAAATATCGGCCAGGGAGACACAAATTGACAGAAAGATAGCCACAGGCTTGAATGAGGAATAGCTCCATCTAGCAATTTTAGCAACTCCAGCTTCAGCGGCTCCGGTGTTGAAATATCGGCCAGGGAGACACAAATTGACAGAAAGATAGCCACATTTGCATACGCATAGACATGATACGATCAAAATGCACCATGTCAATTCGCGAAAACTCAACCAGATGATCGATCGGCTTTTCAGGTGAAATTTCTCTTTCCAGTTCAGGCTAACTCAGCTCAACAATTTATTAAATTTCACGCAGAAACGCTATTGTTTGAAACGTTTAGCAAATTTTCTGATTTTCGTTAGCTATTGTTAGCATTTTGCTAAAATATCTTCATTTGGGATCACGTTCTCTAAAGCATCATCTCTATCCATTGATTTTATTGTTATAGCAAACTGTACCTGAAAGTCAAAAAAAAAGGTCAACAGCAAAATTCGAAATATGTTTTGTCTTGTGAACTTTTATTTTGCTTGACTTCTTTTCGAGAGGTCTTTCATTCTCATTTTCTTGAAAGCACCACGTAGAAAGAGATTAGAGCTTACCAATGAAGGGAAATGCCCATCCCATAGCACCGAAAGTTTGTGGATGATATTCAAAGTTGTATAAGTAGACCGTATGACCAGCTTTAGTCATTTGCTCGGCAAATGCATGCACTCCGTTGTTGACGCAAATATCACTATAGAGCTGCAAAACAACGATGATTGTACGTATAGCGAGAGAAATAAGTCATAAGCGAAAAGCATTGAGAACAATGAAGCATGACTTCTGGTCCGTTGACTACCGATTAAAAAATTCCAGTGAAAATCTGTTTCTTCAATCTATTATGGCTAAAAACCGTACAAATGTACTTGCGAAAAATTATCGATGAGCTCACAATTACTGCTTAAAATTAAAAGTAATGTATAAATTCTTATTAGAAATTCCATGTTTGAAAGACCATTTGAAATATATTTGTACTTACAATCACTAGCTTTATTTCGGATCGCAAAAGCAATAACTGCGATACACAAATCTTACAGTATTCACTATATTATCACTAAAGGGCTGCACAAAAAGGAAAATATTATCACGTAGACGTATCGCGTAAATTATGTAGTGTTCCTGAAGGGTTGCGAAGAATAGCCTGCGCAAAACGGGCGTTATAACTTGATGATTAAACAATTTTCCAGGCATAAAAAATTGAATTACAATAAGCCCTGAAGAGCACAATTATTTTCTTTTATACGATCCTCTAAACTACAAGTGTAGAGCACAAGTACAAATCCTCTAGATCCTAAACAAACAAGCACAAATCCTCTAAACAAATCCTCTAAACAAACAATCCTCTAAACTACAACACAATATCTCTTACGCCTCAGGGCGCAAGAGAATTTCTGAGTCTGTGAGAGAAATTGAACGCGTTTATTCTCTAACACCAGGAATTTTTATGTAAAAAATGTTAATGTTTCTTTTGAGGGGTCCTCAAACGCCATCAAATTCTATTCTGTTGCAAGTCTAGAAACATTTCAACATGCAATGACATGACCTTCACAATTTATATGATAGAAATAAACCAATGTTACCCTCATATACGCCCTTATAACTTCTTTCTTCGATTTTCCTTCCGTAGGATAGAGCTCTAGTGCCCTCTTCGCTAGCTTCTCATCGTTTTGAATAAAATCCGATATTAAGCTAACCATTGCCTTTTCGTTGTATTTTCGCTCTCGATATGAAGCTGCAAACGAGAAAAATAGAGTAATTAGTCAACGGCTAATTGTAAGTGAGTAAAAAGTAGTAATTAATTGTAAGATTCGACAACGGCTAGCGCATCCATTGCGGGATGGACAAGCGAGGTAACACTACCATAAAAAGGCTTGATTTGAAGTTAAGTTCTTCAATCCCCTTAATCATCTATGACGGCTAATCATGATACTGGATCTTCTGTCAGCGACTATGCTATATCGATAAACTTTCCTAATTGACTGCAAAACCTTCATCAGCATGTTCATGTGTGGACAGCATTAGTACCTCTGGCCTCCAAGGCTCCAAGAAATGCCCATTGAGAAATGGCGTCCAGCCGAAGGACAGACTTAGCCTGTTGCAGCTAAAAATTTGATGCTGTTATGTAGCTGCAATAGATCGGTGTATTCCACAATAAGCAACAATTAGGCCGTTATTTATTAGTAGCCTGAGGGGTGAGCAAATTACCGTACCGGAGCAAGAGCAAGGTACATGCATCCACAGCTTACCGAAGAAGAGTCCTTCAAATTCAGTTGTGCCCGTGATACATTGCTTCTTTGGTGCCGTCTTGCGTAGCTGTTCGATGGGTTCCGGAAAGAAATCACCGTCAAACACCGGAGTAAAGTCGACTCCATAGATATTGTCTTTTCGTTTACGTAACGATTTAACGCCCAACGAGAGGGCGCTAGCTTTCTTTTCTTTAAGAAATTCCATCATATTCTGATTGATCGCCAGATCGTCAACTGTAGTAAACAACTAACTGATAGGATCTCGTTTTGGAATGGATATCTTTTCAGTTGTTTGAGACACCACATATGAAATCTAACAGCGCAGTTGCCGATGGCATTATTTTAAGGTCGAAGTGCTTGATCGTTCATGAGATATGCTTTATCGAAAATCATTCGCTTACATGATCTAAGTGGTCTCATTTTCTTTTTTTTGAGCCTAACTATGCCAAGAAATAAATTTTATTCTCTTCTCTCACAGTTTTGCTGAAAATTTATGAAAGACTTTTAATGTTTTTTCCCAAAGCAATTGAGTGGCAGTCTAGATTAAGGTTCACTTCACATGACTGCACAAGATTTAAAATTTCGAAGTTCACCTCTGTGATAAAATTTTTGAATTTTATCAGCCATGAACCGTCGTATAGATCGATGGCATTTATCTAGAACGGTTTATAAATTCAGTAGAATCTTCGGGACAACAACAGAAACTCGAAACTTGTGCGCTGAAGAATTGAAAAAAAAAGAAGGAAATGATATTGTCCGGTAATTTTGGCCTTGACAAACAACATTCTGAAAGCACCACAATTCATTTGTGTTGATTAGCGCTGATCTGCGCCAAGTAACTCTCGTGTGAAGTAGGCGAATTCGAGGTCACTTCATCTTCTTCGCAACTTTTGAACAAGATAAGCTGATAACGATTGTTTTGAAGGAACAAAAATCAGCTCACCGTTTTCAGGACATTTCCATCCGATTTTGCGAGCATGGTGCCGTAGCGCTTTGCATACTTTCCGAATGTCGTTCATTGCCCATCCGCAGTGAGCACTACCACTGATTACGATCGCCCTTGAGAACAAATCTGCAAAAGTACGCTATCGCTAGAAGTTACGCATCGTTTTGTTCAAAATCACATTTGAGGGGACCCGGCCACCAAAGTGCCCATCAATCCAAACCAGACTAGATAGAAGGGATAGCTGATATTTGAACTGCATCTGGGAAGGCATTAGTGATATTCAAATAAGGAGAAAAGAATAAAATCTCCATATTCGGAACGCCTACCAAACATATGATAAAACTTAGATTTTATGCAAATCGGCTTCTAACCTCGAGAATATGGCGACAACGTTAGTAGGTCAGTGCAAACGCCTCCAGCACTCTGACCAGCGACCGTGATATTTTCAGGATCTCCATTAAACGCCTGGATGTTGTCTTTGATCCAGCGAAGAGCAAATGTTTGATCGCGTAAACCTATGTTCGCTAGACAACTACTATCTCCGGTTGCAGCAAAACCAAGAATTCCCAGCCGATACTGGATGGTCACAACAATCACGTCTTTGGAGCAGAGGCACCTAAAAAAGATTTCTAAAAGAGATATGAGGAACTATGATGCAAAGTTGAGCTAAAAATTTTTGATCCCCCTCCCCCCCCCCAGTGCCTGTGAAGTGGTGATCATTGAAATGTAAAGCATCGCATGTGGGTTATACTAACGTCTCTTTCCGAAACCCTCAGAAATACTCCTGTGCAGAACAAAACAATTGCAACCTAAGCAAAAGAACTTTTCATATGACGAAATACTGCTTTCCGTTCAATATTGCGTATTCAATTCAATTCAATATTCGATAATATATATTTTTTTCGCCAAATATTCAATTTGGCGAAAAAAATATTGCGCTCTTAGTAGCGCGCCTGTTCGAATAGCGATAGCATCGATTAAGGTGCGAGCAAAAGTCATTTATAAAACCACCTTGGGATAGTGGTTGGGTGGCTAAGGAGTTTTGCATGCGCCTAAAGGACGGCTTAAATTGATCAGAGAGGCCCTAAGCGGGGAATCTATTAGATCCGAGCGGCAAATGACCATCCAATAACAAACCTAGCAAAGCGATGTTTCACCAGAGCGACGATTGTTGGACTAAATCATTTGATCGCTTTCATCTTAGTTGTGCCACAAAGGTTCTTTCAGGAAATCATACTTAAATGATGCGTTCCAAAATACACGGACATCATTCCAGTCGGATGGCGGTCTGTATTGATGCATGAGAATGCATGTTTCTAGGGTAGCAGTGGCGAGTCGATTCTCAATCTTCCACTTTGCGAATAAACGTTCTATTCCAGCCAATCACTGCCCAACGCTTCGACTCTTTCTACTCAACCCTTTATGGCAAGAAGCACTGGACGCCTATGAAAACGCAGGAGAGAGATACTTAAAAAGGGAAGTTCCATGAAGATTTTTCCTAACAAGCTGAGCAAGTGGTCGTTTAATTCAGTGGATGCATTCAGTGAAAAGCATCGACATACCTGCATATTCCAATGTCGCCATAAAATGACGAAGAATGTACAGCGAAAGCACCTCCATGAATGAAAACCATCACGGCAAATCCGTTTGGCTGTAATGAAGAGTACAAAGAATGAGTTGTAAAAGTTAAGCATGCCACACATCTGTCCCAGACAAGTCCTTCCTCGAATCTCGACGATGAGGATGTCCACTGAATCCGCATTGAATATGAATGCCTATTTAAGGTTTTCAACAAGTCTATTAACGTACACTTTTAATATCGGCGATACGCTGACTCGATTACACGCGCTGACCGAACCAACCGGTAGATGCAGAAAAATACAGAAAGTTCATCGTTTGCATGAAATAAACCGTGAGCCCTCTCATCTTGTAGTCTTTGCGCTAAATTGGCAAGCGGTGCATGGAAGAAGTTTGCTGCTGAGATGAAAAACTTGAACGAAATAGAGCTGATTGTTTGGCTAGCAATCATGAACGGGGTCGGCGGGTTCGGATTTTTCACCTACCGACTGGTCCGTTCGACGACTGCGATCGAGACTGAGTCGGCCAGCCTTAACAGCGAAGATAGTACGCACCCTTTAGGCAGAAATTAAAAAGGGAGCTTTTTTTTCTTCCTAAGATCGGTATAGGAAATCCAGCTTTTTCATGAGTATACCATATAATCCAGATCCCCATTCTATTCCAATCAACCCACTCACTACGTGTAACAGTAGCCCACAACTGTTGGGCTTCGCCATTCCTTCTGCAGTGTATTTTCGACTAAATTGTCTCACAGACTCTCTAGGTTTGAGACCGAATCACCTACAGGTAAACAGTCAGTGAACGAAGAGGTTCGTGTAAAGGCGAAGATAAGGAAAAGGTGGCAGAAGAATTATGAGAGAACGAAATATTCAATTCAACCGATCGTGGCACAAAGCATAACGCGAGGCTGTTTTAAACTCATCCTTTTAACTTTATCTACCTTTCATGGACGAAATGTCTCCTAACTGAACTCTAATCCTACTGTATTCA
The DNA here is from genome assembly GCA_000803305.1 of Toxocara canis. NCBI lineage: Eukaryota > Metazoa > Nematoda > Chromadorea > Rhabditida > Toxocaridae > Toxocara > Toxocara canis. Next base: position 168,507 of record JPKZ01000643.1, read on the forward strand.
GTTGCGAAGCGAGAATGAACCTGGGGAGGTGGCCAAGCAGGTGCAAATACATTCAAGTAGAGACAATCCTCGTTAGATGGCACATGATTGGCTATGAAACGCTCAACGAAGAGCTCTTTCTGCGGTGCTTTTGCGGAATGGTGAAGGCAGTCGAGTACACCATCCCATTTGTCAGCTGGTTGAGGTTCCTGTAACGAATACAGCCATGACCTACCGCATGAGCATGCCTATAAAAAAGTCAAAATCCCATTAGTTTCTCTTGAAGGCCTTATCCTGAAAAAAAAGTACTGAGCTATGAACTTTTACTATCTATACGATCTTTTACGTGAGCCAACACCTTATTTCGAGTTTGAACCAAAGAGAAGGATTCATTTGACTCCGTGTTGAACAACGGTGCTTTTAGCTCATGAGCTTGAACAATTGCAACTATGAACTTTATGATGTTCTTGTCGTATTCAGTTAAACAACCAATGGAAAAATTTTGTAAAACATATCAGACCGCATGTTAGTGAACCCAATGCTATTGGTTAGTGAACTAATATAGCGTGACTCATTAATACTGAAAGAAATTGAAAAATTTAAGTTGAAAAGTTCAGAAAGAAGTGAGAAAAGATCGATTGCACTGAACGGAACAAATGACTCTCATTAACAACCATCGACAACAGCAACGGACGCAATGAAACTAACCTGAAAACGAAGATCACCAACTGGAGGTTTTGCATATGGTATTCCCATAAAGACATTAACCGAGCGATCTTCATCGATGCGAAACGATTTGCCACGAATTTTTCCACATTCCAATTCGAGTATCGAGGGAATAGATGCACGACCGGCACGAGACTGACCGCAACCCATTCCGCTATAAAACAAACTAATGAGCTGTCATCGTTTTATTTTGCACTCTTCTTCAAAATTTACATATTTATGCAAATTATTAAACTTTTTCCACGTTTTACTTTCAAATAAACAGATTTCAAGTTTTAGGAAAATTTCATAGATTATTCGCTATGTGATGATTGCTATACGAACGAGCCGATCGTTCGAGATGAAGAAGTTACAATTGGTTATGTCTTGCGAAAAGAGGATTGTCGTTGATCTAAGCTGAACCTCTAAACTGTCATCATCGGAGTAGAAAAACGCTCTGGAGAAGAAAAAAGAAGCAACTGAATGATGCAGTTGACCTTCGTAATAAGAAACTGACTAAAACGGCCAATATTGGCAAATGGACAAAAAATGAAGATTTTATCGTTTAAAAATGCAAACATTGCCTTCGCTGAACTGCAATGCTATGCCGTCCGAGTTTCGAGCCATTTTAAAAAAGTGCGTATAATATCGTTAACCATTGACTGCACTGATGTGACTAATAATAGAGAAATATCTATCGAATCAGGGAACCGTATGATTAGAAACTGGTTTTTGTACATTCCAAAGTGAACAAAGGCCATCTTTAATCGTTCTGAAATATGCACCAAATAAAAGAAAGCTGTAAATGTGTAAATCGACCGTGATCATCAACGATTGAAAACAACAAAGGCGATAAGAGAAATCTACAGCTTTGAAAAATTTGGCTATTGTTATCTATACATTTAGGCCTGCATAAGCAAAAAAAAAAATCCCCTGTATTTCCTGTATTAACCGAACAACTTTTAGAGATGACATATCATCACACGGCAACGTCGTGTAGAATACAGCTATCAGTTAAGATTCATTTTTTGATCGTCGAAACGATAAGGAAAAAGTGTTCGCTATTTCAAAAAAAAGAAAGAAAATACACTGCTGGTAAAATTTTCCTGTAAGCTTAGGGGAGTGAACTATTCAAAAAGCTAAAAAGAGTTAAGTTTTAAACTCCATAGGCGATCAAATGACTAGCTTCAAAGTAAAAAATTCAAATTTCATGCGAACACTACAAGCATTGTTTCATTTTGCGAGCGTTAAAAATTAACATACTTTTTGAAGGAGTAAAAGAAGAATAGGTGAAAAGAAAACTAGTTAATATGTGAATGGCGAGAACTCTCTCTCGTTTTTCTATATGCAACATTCGGAAGAAATCTGTATGTAATGAACTATATATGTAATACTTGAAACCCTTTCTTTCAACGCGTTTCTATTCTCCACCTCTCGTTTCCCAACGGCATATTTAGCTCGATAACGCTTCAAAGGGGTGTTTACTCGATGATCACATCGAGTTAGGTGGTCAAGTAACTTCGAACAAGAGAGCTGTTATGAACTGTTTAAAAGCATGTCGCAGGCGACAGTTTCATCTACATTTAAAGTGCGGAAGCAGCACTTGCAATACAGGCTTGACGAACGTGCAGTGGAAACGCTTCAAGTAGCAGCTACCGCTTTCGTGTTAGCGCGAAGGTCAGCACACATTCCCTTCTACTCTGATTCTGCATTCTTTCTCGCTACTCGTTGCTTCGAATCATCCCTGATTACCATCCCCTCACTTCGAATCGGCTGTGATAACCACAGAGTCACTTCGGATCAGCCCTTATCACCGTCGCCTTACCTCAAAGCAGCTCTTATCACTGTCGCCTTAGTTCAAAGCATCCCTTATCACTGTCGACTTTCTTCGATCACAAAAACATCCTTTGAAACTGTGGTGTGTTGAATCGTACTGCATCTGCCAAGTTATATGTATATGGAAGTGCAAAATTTCTCTCACTTTCATATGTTGGCATTTTGGGCATATTTTGGCCAAAACAATGAGATAAAGTAGCAGGCGAATCGCTTCTTTACGATCGATTTGAAATTTCTTTTTCTTTCTCAAACAAAGAATTTCCTCTCAGACTAAAGGTTGACTTGAAGTAACGCGCTTTCTATTCTTCAGTGCTTCCTAAGAAGGGTAATATCAGATAATTTAACTGATTAAAAATAACGATATGTTTACAGTTTGCCGTATAACGGTTCAGTTCAATAATGATTTTGAAGGCTGCTATGCAATCAGAAGGCGTAAGTTTCTTCATCTTTAGTAGTTCTGACATCTTTTGTTACAAATTACGAAGGCTGACATAGAATGCTTTTGTTGGATATTTATGCTAAGCAGGCGACCTTCTAAGTTTCTTACATGGATCGCCGAAGTTCACTAAAAATCTGTTCAATTAAGGTATATTAAGTACATTTAGGCACGTTTAGGTAGATTAAGTACATTAAGGTACATATAGGTACACTAAGATACCACTCAATTTAGGTACAGTCTATTAATTCACACAATTTAACATAACGAATGCTTTCAGACATGTATGCAAATCGTGCTGCCATACCGATGCGTTCATTCGTTCCATCAAAATGGAAGGCGATTCGAAATTTTTGGGTTAAAATTGTTAATTCATTTCAATGCCCACTAATATTTGCATTTTCAGAATGAGCGAAAAAAAATTTCATGGCGTCTCTTCCAAGTTGTGCTTTTTAAAAATCAAATTTTCGTGCGCACTATAAAAGAATTCGAATTCAGGAACTGAATCACTCGATCGTTTTCGGCGATAGCGTGGCAGTTGATTGTTTGCCCGCATTATTGGCTTCCAATTCCGACAATTGATGAGATGATCACCAACGAATGTGGAGATTCCGATTTCGATGACGGCAATTCCAAGGGGATCGGCGGTGATGTTGCGGGTACGATGTGCAATTGGACAGAGGTGATCGTTGATAGGAAACGATCACAGAAAAGGCGCTATTCAACCGCTGACGAAAGTAAACCGCAAAAGATTTTTTCACCACACGATCACAAAACGGTACGTTTATTTTTGAAAAAAAGCTTTTGAGATAGAGATCGCGGCTGCGTAGGCAAACGATCCAGATTTCATATCACTTTGTGCAAATAACTTCATGAATTGTAGCTGCAATAGGTGAAGAAGTATTCTTCACGATATCGCGAATTCGTGAATATCGCGAATTCGTTTACGTGCCGACCCACCGGCGATCTGGGAATGTTATCGATGATAGTGGAGGTTCTAAATACGAACGCATTCCCCCATTCTGAGTTTTTATAAATCAGTTTTTCATATATCATTTTTCTTTACACGAATATTTACGCCCAAAAATGGATTGTTGTTCGTTTTCGCCATTCTATGCCTTGGCGAACACAAATAATAAATATATTACACATTGCAGTCAATTACGACCAATAGTGAATCGGCGTTTATTTCACGTGCAACCGAAGAGGACAAAGGATGCTGCAATGAAATTACCTCAAATTCTATGAAAACACCAGAGAAGCGTGGTCATCCACCTCCTCCAGCCAATCAGCCCGACTTTATGTCTGCACCTCGACGATATAGATATGTTTCGAGACTATGCGATACATCGTCAAATATCGGTGATCAGGAACAATTGTTTGCAGGGGTACGGCGCAAGCTTTTATTCGATGAGCCTTAAAAATGGACAACTGTTAAATAAAAAATTACTTTGTACACAGATTTTATTGAGTAAAGGAATGTTACTTCTTCGCGATTAAGGAGCGTAAAATTGAGTGTTATTTCGCACACCGATGATTTTGCTCGCTCATTTGTGCACAAGTTATAATGTAAGAAAATCAAATTTAAGAAGTGGTGCGAATAGGCCAATTTTGTAAAGTTGCATGTTGGTGTTCGTTCGCTATTGCCTTTGTATAAATGTTCAAACTGGTCTCATACAGACTGCATTATGTGTCTAACGATTCTCAACTGCATAACCATTTCACATGGCCTCTTACCTAATCATATCCATTAGGAGGCAGGGGGTACGATAGAATTCCACTCGATATTCGGATAGCTGTAAACATTCGCAAGTGATTCACATTTTCAAGCGTTACTGACTGAGACATTAGACGTTGAAACTCATAGAACCCATAGACGTTGGAAGTGTTTAGATAGCTCATGAAGCCGTATAAATGCTGCATGTGCTAAATTCCAAAAAAATACTTTGGTGCTCAGCGATTGTCAGCCGTGAAGCACATCTACATCGGAGTCATGTATGAAAACTTTTCATGCAACAGCATAAATCTGCTGCAATTTCCAATCGAGGCTTTTCTGAACATGAAAAAAAAAACGAAGCATTTGAGTATGGAAATATAAAGCGTTTAGGTGTGTAAAAACTCGCGACGAAAATACGAAGTGTTCGTCCAGGTTCCCATCGTCACAATCCTCAGAACATTTTTATAGTAGACGAGTGAATCATAAGAAAATGAAATAAACGGTCAAATAAAGCTGAAATAGTGTTATAAATAGCGTTATAGCGTTGTATCATCTTTGTACTATCGTTAAGGTAGTTCTTGTCGATCGACTAAATAAAAGATTCGATTCGATTCGATTCGATTCGATTCGATTCGATTCGATTCGATTCGATTCGATTCGATTCGATTCGATTATAAAAGCAGCATTACAACTTTGAATGTTTGTGGTGCAGTATTTTTCAGTGAAATTTCTAACAGCATAACAATTCGTCGAACGAAAAAGCAAAACTTTGCGAGAGTCTAGAAACACAGTGATCGAATGAGAAATTTGAGGCACACTTTCGAAATAATTTTTCTGCTGTACACAATACACCCTTTGCAGCATAATACCTTTGTTGCCAAAATTATTGGCAAGGTCTTACGATTGCGAGATTTATCGATTAAACTTTGCAATATAGATTGGAATTGCACCCATCTAGATTGCAAAATTTAATTGATAAATCTCTCTCAGATTTTCATGCAATGTGCATCGAAATCCTCTTATGTGTACGTCATATACGGTGTGCTTAACTGCTCCTCTGTTTAAGCTGCAAGCAGGAAATATTTTCGGCAGATACTGCGGCACTATTGTACGTTATTTTTGAAAACAGCAAAGAAAATTTCCAGCAAATTTTGTATAATTTTTGAAACGATCGTTGAAACAGACAGAATATGCAAATTTTATAGAGTATAAAAGCACGTATGCGTGCACATCGACGCCATTCGGACTAGTTAGTTTTTCCAGGGTGGTTAATTTTCTCCCGGATTTACGGCTCTTACGACTTTCTCGCTAACGGTTCTAACATCAATCGTAATGCTAACCGACTACTGTGGAGATTCTATCGTTGATCGATCAAGTTCAGTGCATGTGGACGATTTTGCTGAACTTTTGGAAAGGAGCGATTCGATAAATACAGCTCATGCGCGACAACGGCATCAGCACAGGAACTTGTCGATGATGGCAGGTGATCAAGAACAGGTATGTTGGGATCATCGCAACTTTCTAAAGGGATTTATGACTGGTCGCAAATGATCTATGATTGTCCACCAATGATCTGCACTTGCCTATCAATGATCTGCAAATGTTCACAAATAATAAACAGTTGTCTCCAAATGTTTTATAACGTGGATTCTATGCCCTTTATCAGTGGCGGGTGAGCATCGCATTTGCAAAGAGGCGTTTCTGCAATATTTGATAAGGTAGTTGCTTTTCAGCAACGTGCCTTCGACTTCAATCATCCAGAGCAACCATTCTTTGCTGATGAAGCAAAGTTGGGTTATTGAAAGAACAGGATTACTGATTCCTCTATATTCCTGCACTCGTTGACACTGATAAGGCGGACTCGGCTGATGGGTGTTAATTTATCATGCGACATAATCTCTAAGATAACGAAAAGCAATAGCTGTCAATCGACAAATTAATATGGCAAGTGAATAAGCAATTCATAACAAATCATGCAACATTTTTGTGCGCAAGGGCTCGAACAATTAATTCAGATGCTCGCTGAGCTCGGCGACTCTTCCTAATTATTAAGTGTTTTCCAATAGAACTTGTTACAGCTTGTTTGCTGTTCGCTTCAAGAACTCGACAACTGCGATAGACAGGAGAAAATTGTGCATTCCAACAAAGAGGTGGCAGGCTGTGTAAGGACGCCGGTGAGACGAGGAAATCCGAAGCCTCCAAAAGGCCAGCCGAGGTTTCTTTGGGCTCCCCGTCGTCGGATGTGCGTTTCTCACATTTTTGACGTGGCACGTGACTCAGAAATCGAGCGCACATTATCGGAGGTCCGACGGAAACTTAATTTCGAGAACTTGTGAGGATGGATGGATTGATTTCATATCTAATCACTCCATGATGGTAAGTCATATTTTACAACTTTTCGACGTTGTTGTTATTACATAAATTACATTTTACAACTGATGCACTTAACATTGGTAGCTGTTGCTGATAGCTTTAGATTGCCAACAGGCATATTGATGAGTTTATGCATTCGTCGTTCTGCAACAGCCTGATAGAATTTGCCCTAGTTTATTCCAGTTAAAATGAACATTGCGTCCCCCTCCCCCCACCCTTGCTTCATATTTAATTTTTCATGATAGCGTATCGTACGTACATGCACAGGTTCCAGAAATCATAGCCAACAGTGAATATAAGCGGTCTGGTACAGACGTGTTACACAGATGAACATAAAAGTGTGAAATGGCTTATTGCGCGCCTTATATAAGCATATACGCAGTAACACATTTTTTAAATGGGGAATATCGTTTGCCAGGGTTACTGGTTGCATAGAATGTGTATGTCAAAGCATACGCACACTCGGGTTCTTTGACTGCAGGACTCAAGCCAGTTCACGTCGACCACCAAACGATTAGTGAGTGCACTGTCGAGTGTCCGCTTGTTCGAGCAATCGTTATCATCACGTTGTCGTCGCTCGCTCATACCATCAGCGACGTTTCGACGTCGAACTGCTGCCAACGATGTCACTCTCGATCGTGATACGTTTTTCATTTGTATTACTTAGAAACGGTAACCGTGACAAACGTCTCGAACTGATTTCGATATAGTGTAATGTGGGAAATGTTTGTTTTTATGTTGGATTCTCGATCGGTTTTCACTGCGTCGATGAATATCACACCTGTACAAGTTGAAATTTGTAACCATACACCAACGTTTATTATTCGCTCAGCAGCCAGAAATCAACGCTTCATATGTTTTAATGTTTATAGAATTGAATTGTTCAAAAATTGCAATAAAAAATAATCGCTACTCGAATTGCTTAAACACTTGAAGTAAAATGTTTTACAAACACATATAGTGGTCATAAGTAGCTGTAGCGGACTCAGTTGTAGCATGGAGGTAATAGGAGTTTTGCAAGCCTATAAACTGCCTCTTTTTTTTGGCGTCCAACCATTCTCTTCAGTTTTCCAAAGAGGCCTGCGCCGTTACTCTACATTTTTCTCCATTGTTCTCAGACGACAACGCTGTAAGTGAGAAAGGAATCAATTTTTCCGCAGCAGGTAATTCGGGCAGCAATTGCAGCTCTTTTCTACATGACGCTATGACTGATGCATAACATAGACATCGAGGAAAATAACCTGTACATATGGCCAATTTTTCCTCTAATTTCGTGCTATTTTTATGATAGTTGGAGATCGTTGAGCCTGCATATTATGCCTGTGCCGAAAGTGAATGAAGGTTGTTTTGAAGGTTCCTTGCTTCTTAGCTCGCAAATTCCCCAGTTTCGAAAAGGGCAAACCTATATCTAGGAATTTTGCTCATTGAATGGGCATTTAATGGAGATTCAGACATGGTTCTGATCCTGGTTTTTGTTTCTCATTCGGCTTTAAGCAGCTTCATAAGGATTGCTTTGTCCACGGTATAGAAAGTGGCATCTGATGCTTCGAATGATGAAGAAGTTATGAATAGAGGAGCGTACGAGAATGGGTTCGCAACCAAAGCTATTGCTTATTCTGATAGATGAGCATTTTTCCGAATTGTTTGAGCTTTACCCTCTACCTACTTCACCATTCTGTGCTAAGCTTCTAAGCATAGCGCTGAAATTTGTGGTCGAATAGCGCAGTTTGTTAGCGATAAGTTGGCTCGAAAAGATATATGAAGTGTTCAGTTCCTGCAATCGAAAACAAATAAATGCTTGTTTCGCCAATTCGGTAAATAATTTCCACGCGTTTCACTACAAGCCGCTGTTTTCCTCACTAGCATCTGCAACTTACGAAGCCAGTGATTATGTGTGAGGTTTCTCCAACCAAAAGCGCAAACGCTCTGATACGAGACTTCAAGACGTCTTTGATTACAAATGGTGGCTGACATTTGAGCAACGAAATGGTTATTTTCACATTTCTTTTTCCTTGGCGCAAAGTGGCTATAAAGGTTTTGCAGATACATAACATAATTTACTAACTGTAGATCATAACTTATAAACATTTGAAAACTAGAAAAATGGATAGAAATTTGTTAAAAAAAAAAAGATTTGTAAAAACGAATGTAAGGAGAAAATACTGAATGTAGCGATATCAACTGTTGTGAAGACATACAATTATAAATAGTGGTTTGCCATTGCGATATATTATCGTTGATGAATACAAACATTCTTATCGTCATTTTTAATCTCTGACAAATATATATTGAACTCGTACAATGCTATGTATAAAAGTGATTAGGTTGACGGAATCGCGTGCTTCTGAAAGCAACAAGCGAAACATAATTCAAGTATGCTAATCGATTCCCTTGTAAGATCAGTTGTATTCTCGAATACCATACCTATTCATTTCACAGAAGATATCTCATATTTGTGCGACGAACAATGTGAAATTTCTCGGTTGCATTTGAGAATATCTGGAAATTTATCATAAGTAAATGAACCGTTGTTAATCTATGGTACAAAAGTTTCTGGAGCAAAATGAAACCCTAATTTGATATTTTTCCGAATTTTTTTCTTAGTAATCCTATCGTTATCTCACTCGATTATGAGTGATAAATTTGTTATCTTTTATCATGCGTTATCGATGGATATCGATAGCTTAATTAATATCACATGCCTCGATGAATTGGAAAATAATTTCACCGCTCTCTAAGAGAATTGTTCTTTCAGAAATGTCTTGTTGCCATGTGTGAGTTTCGCCCATCTTTTACGAACTAGCACCTTCATAATGAAGTAATCTCCAGTTGTAGAGGCTGTGCAACGCAAAGAAACTGAAATTCTACAACTGGTGCATGGATGACTGTTGTTGGCAAAGGAAGAATGAGTAGTAGGGAGGTGGAGAGGTTAGGGAGAATGAAATGGTGAATGACAGCAACGACATTCATGTAACATATTTGTGTGTAATAGCTTAGTAGAGGTATTTTTCTCCAAACACTTCATATGCTTGCGGGGCCAACAAACCATAAGTACAACACTCGGCGAAACAACGTCCCATCACAAGGGATAGCCAACTGCTGGATCGCTTTACAAACGAAAGACCATTTGCCTGGGCTAAGTTGAGAACAGGAAGCGAGCAGCTGATTCAACAAATACATTAGCCGATATTCGATTACGCACTTCAGAGTTTATTCGTTTAGCATTTATGCGCTTTGCACAACAGTTGCTTTCGCCAATTGCACTCATCTGCTCATTCGTGCAAAGCCAATCTGACATAGTTCACATGTTTGCAAAATATTGCAATTTTTGAAAACGATTTCTGGCCGCAGGATATTTGCAAAACATTGCAGCTTTTGAGAACGACTTTGGGCCGTAAGATAAAGAAAACATAAAACTTGCACATATACGTGAGGCTTGTAAGACTGCTTTGCTTTTTTTCGCACAAGTTACATTTTGGCTCACATCAGCATCTTCTACATATTAGGTGCGCGTTATATTTTCGACTTGCTATGGCTCTTACAAATGTGTTGAAGACGGCCATTAACAATTAAGAGTCCTTATGGCTAAAGGCTGCAAACTAGGGAGTCAAAAATTATAAACTGCTACCACTTAGGCCTCTACTTACAATTTAGCTAGGTAACGTATAAATTGCAAACAAAACACTTTTAACTTTCAGTTGCCGATTGTTAAACAAGCCATTTCATTTCATGCGTCTTTTCAAGCGCTTAGGTGGCCAAAGTACAATATGAAGAAATCATGCCTGGGCTTACTTTTGCGCTTGCTTGCCTATACGATGGCTTCAAAACCGAAACCACTAAAGTTAGGGTTATGAATAACTATAATTTAAATTAAATGATTGTCTCAGATACCAAACTTTAAATGGGTTGATCGATCCTGCAAGAATTTATAGGCAATTAAATGAGCTTTTGCTCCGGCTATAAGACGAAGATTTTGAGAATCAAGCATAAAGAACGATTTGCAGTCTGATCATAGAAAACGTGTAATTAATCTTTAGTACATTACTTGTACTTGATTTGCATGAATTTTCATATCCAGTTGAATTTGAACTTTTATAATTTGCACGTTGTTTATGAAGTTGGCTGGTCTGTGAGTAAAGCCAATAAAGCGCATATCTTGGCAGTTCCCTGGCACGGATTTCCGCTTGTTTTCTCTTTCAACACCATCAAATTTGCGACCGCAGTGATGATGGTTTCTCGCTTAAGAGCCGTATTTTACTCCCTTGACACGAAAAATATATCACAGCGCTGTCTGCGAATATGTCGTTGCAGCTTTCCGTCCCCACTGACTTTTACTTATTACGCTCTATTTATAGCATAAAATATTTAAGCGCATTTCAATACTACACACAAAGGAAGAAGTAAGCACATTAGCTTTGGATATAATCTTCATGAAAATTAACGAAAATCTGTCTGACGAAGGAGTTGACTTGCACACCTTTGAAGGCATCATCTGAATGATCACCATTTAACACTTTGGCCGTTTTGTAACCAACGATGCGAAAATTCCTGGAAAAAGTAGGTGCCATTAGCTGTAGAAGTTCTGGCCTCGTGAACAACTCGTTCGATCATCGCGGATCAGCGAATTCTCGAAAATCAATGAATAAAGCTTAGCTACACATAATTTTCGCTCTATTGACAATTAAGCACTTAACGAACACTTCAGATGCAGTCAAACGTTTCATTAACGAAATCAGAGCTGCTCTCGATTTTTTTTTTTTTGCCGATTATCGCAAAGTTTTCGCACACTTATTCGAGAAGTTTCTCATTTCTCATCCAACGATGCATACATATCGAATTACCATTGTTGCATAACGTTGCGTGCTATGTTTTGTATCGCCGACGTATAATTTTCGTGTCAGGAAATTAAACTTGCGCTCAATTGTTGCGTTCTCACATACCTTTGACCGAATGATTTTCCACGATCACAATTCAAAGAGTTTCATAATTGGTGCACACCGACTTGCCGGTTTAAACCGTCGGGCACTGGGCTAAGATTTCATGTGATGAGTGAGGCTAATTTGAAACATGGTGAATACTCTTCCCATCCAATCACCGTCGCCCAATTGAACGATTGAAGAACTCGAGACTCTCGAAGTGCATTCTGCAATCGAAACTCGAACACGCTGTAAAAATAGCATGCATTTAAGAAGAACAAGGATGAATTTTGTGGATTTTGATGATTCTCCAGAAGAAAAGCATCCAAAACGTAAAATTCCTGATACCTTTGACATATTTACTTCTTTCCGGAACAACGAATTCCGCCTTTCAATATTTATGAAAGGCGAAAAATAAATATTATATCACCAAAGCAATTTAAAAGCCTGATGCACTTGAAATGTGATCTTGTGCTTTAAACATCCGACCGAAATCTCCTTTCTTAGCAATTTTATGGCCAATAAATCTCCTTGTGGAACATCCCTCATTCACAAAATTTTATCACACAAGGCAACGAATGCCTGCAGGTGAACACATCGGTGAACGTAATTAGTGTTTGATCTGGTGCATGTCAAAAGACTCACATTTATAATTGTAGATTTTTTTAGGCAGAGATTTAAAAAAAAAAAGAAACGCTGCGTGCAAGTGGAGATGCACGTTTTCTCTTTGCTGCTCCATTTCCAGTTTTATGTTAGAGCAAACTTCTCGAAAGTCTGGCGTTCATTTCAGCGACCGCTTAGAAGAAACTGTTTTTGATGATAGAATACCGATAAAGGCTTCTCTCTATCCCCCACTGCATATAAGTGGAATACATAGAACAGCTGAGAGGCATGAGTGGCACAGGA
>JPKZ01000643.1:218704-265094 GCA_000803305.1 Toxocara canis
GGGGGAAGGAGGGGGGGGAATGATGAACTAAGGCGATTGCGAGGTGCGAGCAGGTGGTCTGCATCTGGCAATGAGATGTTGGTTGTCTCTGAGCGAATGAAAGAAACGGCACTATTTTTCGCATAAATCGTCGCCAACTGATTGAACATGGCGAATGAGATGGTTGATGCCTCTTGTGCGCACCAGCACTACCTCTATTCTTGGCTAAACGTCTTACCTGTAGACCACACCCAGTTGACACTCGTTAAAAAAAAAAAGCTCACTGTTGCAGTTATTAAAATAAACTAAGAATTACATTAAGCGGAAAAAAATTGCTTAATTTTTTGATGAACTTCGCATAACTCTCTCTTTCTAATTGCGATGCGTAGAGTTTCCACAACACAAATAAGGTTCCATCATAGCCGTTCGTCCTACAATGTGAAAGCGAGAAGAAATACCATATGATTCATTAAGATGGATTATTTGATATCGACTTCTGGCTAATATTTTCGAAACGGTAAGAGTACAGAAATACTTCACGATAAAGCAACATGGCACGTACTGTCCAGGAGAGGTAGTAAAAGAGGAAGGAGACTTTGAAAATGAGCAATGATGATAAGATTGAGAATATTTGGAATGCACAATTGAATGACCAATATCTTTGTTTGGAACGTTTCGCAGATTCGATAATGCGAGCACGTGTTGCGATACTCGAAGGGAAGAGCCACTTCTAAATTTGAATTACGATTGCAGTTGAAAAAAAAAAAGAATTTGTTCGTTTTATGTAAGGCTTGTTTTCGTTTTAAGAAACAACCATTCTGGTGTGCATCCATGGGCGCCGAAGTGAGAAGTTTATTTGCTTAAATCAAATTTAAAGAAAAAGCGATTTAACTCACAATTCTCCTCAGCTCTTCCTCAACAAATTGGTGCATTCGCTCATGAAAAATATCGATTCGATTATTGTAGCTTATCATTTATTAATTAGTATCTATAAACTATACGATCTACAATTAGATGAATGGCATCCATAACAAACTCATCGGTGATCGCTTCAATTCATTGTGCCTATCACACATACTTATTATGCTTCCGTTTCACAAGTAAACCATTTAGTTAACGTGTTCGCTATTGATAGATTTCAATTATCTCCAAAAAAACAAAGGTAGCAAGCTAAATTATGCTGATGAGAGTGCTTGCAAACTGCTAATTAATATTTTCTTTATTTGGGAACAAATAGAAAAAAACGCGCTCTTGCATAATTTATAACAATAACAATCAAAACAAACCGGATTGATGGAGGCTCAGCAATATGAAGTCCAAATCCTGAAAAGATCACTCGGTCAAATCAGAAGGAGCTGCACCAAAGCTGGGAGACGGTTAGTTAATCGCCAACGACGCACTGCTGTTCGACCAATCGGTAGTTGTCAGTTTCAAAGCAATACTCACAGTAGTGATTCGACGCGCTTTCTTTACGGTCTTTTTTGGTCGTTTCGCTATTTGCGAAATTGACTGAGACGGAAAAGAACGGGTGTCGAGAGTCGAGACGGAGAACATCAGCACTGCGCGTGGAAAAATTTCGTGAGAAACAACAGCCAACGGGTGCTGTGCGCGACTATCGAGCAGTGATCACAGTGTCTCGGAAACATAAGGCACACGCCATATGTATAAGAATGTGAGATGCGAAGAAGTACAATGTATATGAGAAATGAACTACGCAGTCACACGTACCTTGCTTTTTCGATATGCTACGGTCAGAAGTGCACAGTTAATCCGCCGATCAGAGACGAACAACTTTCACAAACACATGCAAAGTTCAATGCAGTAACTGAAAGGTCCCAACAAGAGCATAACATGTAGGAATTAGTGCCACAGAGACGGCACGATATGTGCTTTGATGACTTGCGCTTACCAGACCAGTCAGTTTGAAAAGTGAGTTGCCAAAGCAAGCTTATAAATAGCGAAAAACCAAATCTTTTCCGATCCGACCGCTCGTTCAATTTTTTAACCATGAAGTTGTTCTTCTGCGACCGCATCGATCAAAAATACCTGCGAATTTTGCGACGTGTTTTTAACTTGTTGCTGAAATATCCGAAACTGCTGAAAGAATGGTGTAGAATATAACAATTAGATTTCATGCGTCTATCTCTCCACACATATATCATAAATATGCAAGGACATAATGGCCCCATAATGCGATTTGCAATTGTAAGAAGTTTGTCAAGGCGCATAATAAATATATGGGAGTTCATTGGAGTTGACATACTTTGGCTGGAGGTAGGTGCATATACTTTCAATATGAGTAAAAGTAAAGTGTAAATTATTAGATATTCGTCAGCTATCCGCTTTGTTAGATTTGACAGTTTCTTAAGGGTCCAGGGAGAATAGCGGTAGCATTGGGCACGCAAGATTTTCGTGACGAGCGTATGGTGACCAAAACTCATCGAACTGACTAATGATTACTTAGTGGCTTGACGTCACACTACTAAACAAGAATAGACGAACGACTAATAGAGTGAGCTACAGCTTCTATTTACCGAAAGAGAAGACAATTGCAGTACGACATGACGTAGTGCGCAGACGACGACGATACAGCGGCCAACAACTTCGAACTTTTATATGACAAACACTCAAGGGTGCAGTGAACTTTTCTTTTGCTTGTATTATAAGTCACATGTTTATATTTTGCAGTGACACTTCAGATACTTGATTCGTATAGAAAGGTTGTTTACAATTCTTGCTACTTCTTAGGACTACATTTGCTCAACATTTGTGCAACCATTCGGATGGAGATCAATTGTGCGACTCTTTGGATGAAAATCGATCTTTTCCTAAATTCTTTTAGAGCGCTCGATAATTTTGCGGGTAAATTTACGCAGGGTTGACTGTTTGTTTCAATTTTTCTCAGCAATGTTGCCTCTAAATTTGTCATTCGTTGTGAGTACCCATTATTTTTCTCAACACTGCTGCTTCTGTTTTTCACAACGAACGTAAAAGTTGTGTAACATTATTTAACAGACTGTAACGGACGACCATGATAGAGGTGACCTTCAAGATATTGTAAATCAAAAAAAACGATTCTTTGGAGGGGTGAGAAGAAAGAACTTCGTTCGCTTTCCGTTGAAAAAGATCACCAGGGTAGTAGAAACTCGTAAGTCGTCGTTTAAAAACCACTAGCGATGACCTTCGCCATGTTCCGCTTCACCAACTCCTTCTTCCCGCACTTTTTTTTCGCTTCTTCACAACTGAATTCTTCTTCTCGAAAATGTCAAAAAGGTGGGCATTTCTTAACCTCTAAAATTCTAAAATTCCCTTTTATGGTTGCCCTAAAAAGTTCTATTGCAAAAGGACATTTCAAAATTACCGCCAAGAAAGCTAAAAGAGCTATATATCGGAAATTATCGCTCAGAATTTCAAATTATCTAAGCAAAAAAGTCAAATAGTTTGATTTTTATTTGCCTCTTTTAAAATTTTCTAGTTATTCTCTTAACTGAATATGCACAGCAAAAAAAAACTGTTTTGGTTAACATTACTTAAATTCTTGCCTTACCTACCAGTATTTCAGTGATCAAACTAAGGACAAATGCTCCCAGTGTATCACAATAGGTATCAATCGGCGTTATACCAAACACAAACTCAATTGGATACAATTCGAAATTCACACGACAGATTAGGTTTGGTTGGTCCGAAACCATACTCTGTAAACTTAAGTGATGTGCTTTCATCAAAACGTTACATCTATCTCATTGACTCATCAATTATTACTTTTATTTTCATCGATAAATTGTTCCAATCGATGTACCGAATAGAAAAAAAAAACTCCCTTGTATGTCACATGAAATTGAATTGGATGCATGTGATTGCCCGAGGCACTATTGGACGACACATAAGCGACTGCTCGAGAAATGGCGCAAAGGAAAAAAAAAAAATCAAAAGAAACTTCTCGCGAACAGTTGAATGAATATTGCCAAAAAAACGCGTTTGGTGAACGATGATTCAGAACTAACAAAACAAATTAACTTCATCGAAAGAAGAAGTCTGACTGCCGCAAAACAAACGTGTGCACTCACGACTGAATACGAGGCCAAATTGACGTAAAGATCACTGAAAATAATACAAAGGCGGATAACAAAGAGAAGCTGTCACTAATGAGAAAGTAATGCCGATAAAAGTTACTTACATGCCGATAAAAGTTACTTACATTTTTTAATTAGTAATGAAAAGAAAGAAATATATGAACACCGATAAGGAGGTACGTACAAGATTCCTTGGATATCTTGCGAACGCTCCATTGGCACTTAAGTTCTGGGTAGATAATTGCTCAAGGAATCTTCGTATGTGAAACTTCTGTGATCGATTGGACAACCGGAGATCTTTCGCATGTGATGCTCCATTTGTGTTATTAAAATCGTTTTACCAGACCGGAAGCAAATGGTCATTCATTTTCACCGAATTATACAAGAGATGTGCGTGGATGCATGCACTTTTATGTGTGCCGAAATAAGATGAAAAAGGAAAATGAACCAACGAAAATGTATGGATGTTCAGGTATATATCGAAAAACGGTTTAGCTTTGGCCAATGAATGAGTATGTCATTGGGAAGAACGGTAAAAAAAAACTTTACTTAAATTTAAACAAAAATACTACGATGGTAATAGCAACCGTTTCAGAAACTGCGTAAAGAAAAAGGGTGAAAACAAATTACTGAGGAAGAATCTGTTTCAATTTCTGCAGCTCTTCTTCCCATCTCTTTTCTATTTTTTGTACCTTTTCGTCTCATTTTTTTAATTTTTTCTTGAAAAACTCCCTTGTATGTCACATGAAATTGAATTGAATGCATGTGATTGCCCGAGGCACTATTGGACGACACATAAGCGACTGCTCGAGAAATGGCGCAAAGGAAAAAAAAAATCAAAAGAAACTTCTCGCGAACAGTTGAATGACTATTGCCAAAAAAAACGCGTTTGGTGAACGATGATTCAGAACAAACAAAACAAATTAACTTCATCGAAAGAAGAAGTCTGACTGCCGCAAAACAAACGTGTGCACTCACGATCATTTTGTGCAGTATTCATTCGTATCAATAAACGCGTAAAAATGATAAGACAAGTTTAATTGGTGAACATCAAAATCTTTCTTGTCAAAAAAAAGAAGCGATGAATCTTTTACTGCTTTCAGCATTTTTATTTTTTTAAAATATTTTCTTATGAGTGAATCATTCGATACGAAATAATAACGTATCTATAAATATCGATAATGCCTTATGCGATCATTTTACGAAAGCGCACATTGGTATCGAAAAAGCAGTGCCACTTTTGCCGTTCAATCTAATTTCTTTCATCAAATCGACATGATGAGCAACATTCAGTGTGATTCTTACGGAAGCAACCAACCATCTCTCTGTTGTGAAACGGCGATGAAAATGTATTGCTGAACGGCTATCTACAAAATTTGTAACTTTAAATTTTTTTGTATTTCTTTAACTTAAAACATTATTTTTAACTTTCATTTGTTATTTATATTTGTAACTTAAACAATTTGTAACTTTAAAAATTTAACAGCTTATATATGAATTTCCTCCTTAACAAAATGTACTGTGTTGAGACGAGAAAAAAAATGAAAAAAGATGGCAAATAAAGAAAATATTACGGAAACTTTGCGCGGGATACAACGAAAGAGGAAACAGGAACGAGTAGATGTGAAATTTGAAAAATTCGTTTCACATAAATGTATTTTTAATAAAAATCTATGCGAAAGAGAAAACGAACGAGCAAAAATTTTTGCACATAAACGATGCAGATAATTAAGTCGTCCGGAAGTCGTAAACTGACGACTGGTACTGACAAGAACGATGCGTATAAAGCACGTTAAGTGCAAAATTTTCTCGTAAAGCTTTGAGAACTTCAGCGATTTTTTGGAATTGCATAAAAAAATTAATTCAGCTGGATGATAAACTGTAAAAATGCTTCCGACATATGCGATTAAAAGGTTGAAGAAAAAAAGAAGGAAAAATAATTATAAAGCTGAAACTGAAAGCAAACTAAGTCCTGAAAAGAAAATCGCAAAAAAAAGTCATTTTAGAGCAAAATTAGATCTGTGCACTTTTGTCGGAAATAATGCACGTACGCACATACACTTGTGCTTTTTGGTACGTGCAGACTGCTGAGTCCGCGCGCGCAAAAAAAATGCTCGTTCATTAGCGAAAAATGTCCACAAACGTTCAATCAACGAGGGCACAACCGAGAATTTGGTGATTTATTCCTCCCCTCCCCCCCCCAAAAAAAAAAAATTCATCTTTTTTTTAAAACGGCAAACACAAGCTTCTCTCATGGAAAGACTATGAAAACCATGCTACTTGTTTAACGATTGTTGAAATGCACTAAAATGCGCCTCATCTATGCACAAATCTTCGCATCCGTTTATGAACAGTTTGTTCCTCACTTAGTATTGAATGCTTTTTTTATTTCAAAAAAAAAAAAACACCTGCGCAAGCGCATACTGCTGGCGCGCAATCAACTCTTTTTACTGATTGAAGTCTTCTAAAGTTTTGTTTATTTTCGATCTCTTCAATTTGTATATGCAAATTTGTTTTTTTTTTCACAGTAGAAATATGAGCATATGCAGTCGCAATGAGAGTAGCAAAACTATTAGTAGATTGCATTCCAAGCAATCAGTACTCTTTTTGATAGTTGTCTATGACCAAAAGAATTATTTTTGCACGTGGCGCATTTTGATTACTCTAGTAACACTCGTGAAGCAGTAATGAAAAGAGCAGAATGAAAACATCACTTCGACTATTTGATCAGTTGTTTCTCCTCAAAGAACAATTTGCAGCTATGAACTGTCTTGATGGCAGCATGAATCCAAGAAGTGAGTTAGAATAAAGTTATTTTCATTTTTTTCCCATTTTTTCCACCCTGTTCCATTGTCCAACTGTCATTATTCCGTTTTTTTCCATTTTTTCCACCCTGTTCCATTGTCCAACTGCCATTATTCCATTTTTTTCCATTTTTTCCACCCTGTTCCATTGTCCAACTGTCATTATTCCGATTTTTTCCACTCCGCTGATCCTCATCATCCATTCTCTTCATATCTAACTATAAGGTGGAGCAAGAGTTCTGATATATATAGTTTCATTATTTTCAAATACATCGGCTTCAACGTTAAGCCAAGATGGACGCTGGATAATCGGAATTATGAGGCAATGTGTCGGGACTGTTGACAACCATAAACGAACAAATGTACGCTCTTCACGTTTCTACCGTAGCTGAGGATATTGAAGCTTGCTACATCAAAAACCTTAACTATCAACAAACGAAGGCAAAAAAAATTAACTACGAGAATGCAAAAACGGTCACTCTCGTTGCACCAGCACCTCAGTAACTCTGATCAGCGTTACTTTTTCACTTAAGATACTACTCGAAAAACACCTAGCGAGGGGTCAACCCTTCCGAAGAACAACTGAGAATGCGTGCAGAGAGCTGCTATGATATACAATTTGGCCACTTAGCTCATTAGACCAATCGGTTTCATAAACTGCTCGCATACAATGAAAATTCTTGTCCTAACTGAGCAAGCGTACGTATGGGCCGGTCGAACAAGTCTCTCATGTATGATTCTTTTCTTCTGTGAGATACCACATGGAAATGCAGCCAGATAAATCGCAAAATGCATGGCAATTTTTAGCCTTCTTTGGGAGGCTAAAAACTACATTCCTAACAGATGAATTGAGTTTGAGGATAGCCAACTTTCATACTTCTAGCTTCAATGGGTTCTAAAGTTGAAACGACCAGCCGGACAAAGAAACAGACATGCATATTCACATGGACCTGACGTCGTCTTACAAGAGCAAACGCCCCATGCTCATACGTCTCCTATGCATGAAGGTCGAAGTATGGGTCTAGGGGACGAAAGCTCGATTGTATATTAAAAAAGCCGCCGCTGGTAACGTGGACGCATCATGTATGCCAGAAGTTCAACAGCTCACCGCCTTAGTGTGAACCAATTATTAGCCTCGTTTATGAGGGAATAACAAAATAAATGAGCGCTTCGTAATTCTGTAAATATAGCGTTAGATAGGGAAACAGAAGCGACAGAGAAAGATCATCCCATAAAAAGGATCTATTCCGCAGATTGTTCGAGAAAAATGAAGATGTGATTGATCTGGAAACATGGATGTGATCATGGATTTTTCAGTGTATCTGATCAATTGCACTCAGCCCTTAAGCAATCACTCAATAGCGATTTTCCTTAATAGGTACATAATAAGCTGGAATATATGCTAGGAGGCTAACACAGCTAACAGGAATATATCTCGATGATATCATCCATCGCAACGGTCCGTTTCATGATGACTGCCTAGTAAGCACTGTTCTAACAAATTATAAAGTATGCCTTCTCTTTATAACCGATCTGGTCATCATGTGCAACAAAATATTCTTTTTCATTAGAGTGCAACTTTCTCCATGAAAGTGGACGATAAAGTGTCAAAGTTTTTCACGTATCGCATTTGGAAAAGAAAATGCACCAAAAGCCACAAAAAAAAAGAAAAAAATAGAGTGCAAGGAAAAAAAACAATAAGGGATTGAATATAGACGTTCATGAGCTCGAGCTAGAGCTCTAGTTCACTTTTCATTATATGAATATTCGCCGTATCTTGAAACAATCTGATACGATGAACGCGAGTACGTCCGGACATAGTTTTAATGAGTACTAAATATCAGATTTGATTGTAGAGTGTAAAATGAATTCTGCAAAAGTATTGTTGTGATGAAGACATGCTTAGATCTTCAACGAATCAGCAATTTTCGAAAAAAAAACCCCACTTTCATAGTACAAAGTTTAGCAAAGAAATGAATGGGACCGCTGCGGTGAATAGAACAGATCGCAGAGTTCAAAAAATGAAAGGAAATCAATTTTCAACATCCTTGAGTGGTGTTCGAACTTTAAGCCAATAGTTTCATAGAATTTTCTCAAGCTGATTTCTTTCCGCATTCGATCAAGGCCAAACTATCATAAAGGAAAATCTTATTCGCCGTTAAGCAATAATGCAAGCTAGTTCCGGCTTTTTACTTCTACAATTTTAACTCGATCTCAAGTTGTTTTTACCCCGTATTACCTCAAATGATGATTAACTCAAGTGGTAAACATCACAGCATTGGCATCCAGTAGTTTAAGCGCAATCATTTATCGATTTGCTCTTAGGAGTAGCTAGCTATATACTGCGTGATTAGACAATTGAAGCATTGAATAACTCGTATACACAGGGCGCATTTATCTGAAGGTGTGCATTTAAAGTTGAATTGAACATGCTCAATTAAATCTGCGAAATTCTTTCGCCATCAAATCGACAACGATTTTAAAAGAGTTCAAGCGAATAATTTTTAAGTCGATAACTGGCACTGAATTCCACTGGATCATCTCACAATGAATAATTTATCTACTTATATAAATTTGAAACGGAATTAGGCGTCTTCACGCCCGCATGATTTTGTCCTCAAAGACGGCAAAGCGGATCAATTGCCAGCATGAGACTTTTACTATGAGTGAAATTATGATGCGTAAAGAAGGCACCGATTGTCGTCAACGATTATGACAAAAATATACGGTGAAGAAATCAAGCGATGATTGATCGTAGCAAACTATCTGCCGACTTGATTTAGGTCACATAAAACGATGAGGCCGACTTACGGTTAGCCAGAACTGACAAATAGCTCATGCGAGAGAAGTTCTCGACAACTGTTTGACACGTCTAAGAAGTATTAAGACTGCTGACGTTGGTTCTGAACAATCAACAAAATTTTGACTGCTAGCAGTGTGCCACAACAAAAATTCCCAATCCAACTGGTCAGATGAGAAAAACCCGGATGTACAAATATTTGGGAAACGTAAGCTTCTACGCAGGTCGATTTTTGTACACTTTGTTGTAATCCTAAATGCTAGGTAGAGTTGTAGGGGCAGCAAAAAAAAAACCCCACTTGTAAACCGCATCAAATATGAAGGCAAACTTGCAATTCACCATCAAAATTTCCCCGGTAATGCTGAAATCAATTATGCAAATATTGCAACACTTTTTCAGCAAATGTAGGCACTCTGCACAACGATATACTCAAACAATCAGTTACAAAACAGAGAATATTCACAAATAGCAATGTGGCTATGACCTAGTGGTAATTTCTTTTCAAACAGTTATAATGTTTTGGCAGCACTGCCTGCTGTATAGGTAGTATGCTTCGCAGTACTTTTTTTTATTCAACGAAACAGCTTTATTCTTGCCCGAGCGTATGGGAATGTGCAGCTGCAGTGAAGCAATTATTTGTGGGACTGAGGTGCAGCCATGGATACCCTAAGGCAACGATTGCTGCAGCGATGAAATTTGATCGCTTCACGATGAGACATATGTCGTTGCTACCATAGTGCTTTTGAAGATAATAAACACTTAGCTAGTCAGAGATATGATAGACGCTATGGATAGCTTGTCAGAGATATGATAGGCGCTATGGGTCTGTTGCGTATCGCAAACGGTGGTGAATGCATGGAGGTGCACGATGGTTGTAGAATATGATTCGTATTGATTGCAAAACAATGTACTGTTACAATTTGGTGGAAGAAAAATCAATGACGGGCGTCTAAGATGATCAACAGCTGCGATAAAAAAAAACGGCAAAAACAATTGGCAATATTTTTAGCCTACAGAGTTCAAATGATTCTTGTGGTTTTGCTGGTTCGATAATATTGTGCACGTGCTCGAAAAAAAGTACATTGTTGCTGGTTGGTGTATTCAGGATTACCGGAAGTGGACGGACGACTATCGAGGTGGTTCAAATTTTTTCGAGATTGCATTTGAGAATAATCGAAATGTTAAAAAAACGAAAAAAATTTTGTCAAATAAGACGGAAAATTTTTTCTTTGTAGTTTTGTAAGAAGTAGTAATATTTATACAAGTCTAGTATTATTATTTGTACAGATACTGGAACAAAAAAATCAACAAATTACTTCTTGAAATGAAATTTTTGGAAACATTTGTATATGCGAAGACTCGTCGTATTAGTTTCTGGCATTCACAAACCGAAGAATTATGACTCGTCTAGCAATTTGGGCTGACTAAATTTACATTCGAATCGTAGAGGCGAGCCTCGAAGTGGCCAAAGCAAAGAGTTGAGTGCTCGTTTGTGTGCACTCATGAGTTATCTTCGGCCCACTCACCAATTTACACAAACTCTTCCTTTTCAGCATTACTATTGATATAGCTGCTAGTATAGCCCCTCATCTAGAGTGTACTGATATCGGCTAAGCACTTCAATGGATAGATGTATCGTAATGATTAACTTCACAAATTAACCTGATTTCGATCTCAATTTTGTCAATTTGAAATTGATTTCTGTCAATTTTGTCAATTTGAAACTCATTTCTGTCAACCTCACATAATCGTTACCATTGTATGCGAAGGTAATAAAAGATTCAAGTTGGCTAACTTAAAGAGTTGTTGAGCCTTCATTTAAACTTAGCTGTACAGACACCTTCAAACGTCTTTTCGTTTATAGCGTCTGAGACGAACGTACTGAAACTCTTCGCCTGTTCCGAGAAAAAAAAACCGTCTTCTTTGACATACATTCTTAACTCGACCAAAGCGTATATATGTTAAATTGGAAATTTAGTTCAACATGATCAATTGCCTATTTATGAGTGTAAATAATAGTCAGAAAATTATTTGATCACTGTAAAACCTTTATTATTTGCAAAACTTCCAAAATAAAGAATCGTAACTCATTGCGGTGAAACTGCGGGAGAGGTACAAAGTTTACATGTTTATAGAAGTTAATTAAATTGAAATTTGAAAGTTTCGAGTGAGTTAGTTTTTATTAATTGTTTGGAGCAACAAAAACAGATATAAGCTTGAAATTCAATAGTTGACTAGCATTATGAATACTCTGTATTTAAAAAAGATTTAAAAAACCAAATGTTTTCATCCATTTCATCGGACAAAATGTAACTTATCTCTTCTTCATTATATTGAATTTTTTTTTTAATCGAAAGAAAAAGAATAATGAATTTCTCGCCATGTTTTATAGCGAAACAAAACATGTGATAGGAAGGCGAAAAAAAACATTAGCAACTTATCTCTTCTTCATTATATTGAATTTTTTTTAATCGAAAGAAAAAGAATAATGAATTTCTCGCCATGTTTTATAGCGAAACAAAACATGTGATAGGAAGGCGAAAAAAAACATTAGCAAACGTTTACAGCAAATTTCATACAGACATATTCATTCCATAAAGCATATACACTCGTACGTGCATTGCTAAAAACAAGCGATTACGTTAGCTGCACATATTGGAGTGCACATCAGAAAGAAGAGCAGCTGGAAAAGACAGCTTACAAATTATTCCTTTCACGGCGTCACAAGCAGAAAAACTGGAATGGAAGTTTGCTGCATTATAGTTTTATGAGAGCGGTGATCGGAAATGAATTTCAGCTGGTTGTACGATTCGATCAGAATTGGTAAAGAAAAATTGCAAAACACTTTTTATTGGTTTCCTCCCCCCATCCATTCTCCCCCACCAAAAACCGACCCCTACCAACCCTCACCCCCCCCCCTCCACACATACACACACACACACAAAAATACACGTTTCACACAAGCATATAAAATAGTCCATTTATGCAAATATTATTTTTCATTCGCGTCCGCTTCTACTGCAGTAAATTGTGATCGCCAAGTTCTTCATTAACAAAACACTACTGGACAAGCGCTCCTGAAATTAAGCGCTAATCCAGCGAACGAAGCGATGGAGCGGAAATGATGAGAAAAGAAACGATCTAAGCACCAAATCCACAACATGTAATCGCATGATAGACTGACTAATCATCTATGTGCATTGTACTCCTCTCAACGAACGCAGTATGTGATGGTTTATTCATTTAACAACACCCAGTAGAAACGAACGATGCTGGCTGGGTGGCGAGATTCATTGTAAAATTCATATATATAGCTTCCATATATTTGCTTTCATTTCTACAAGCAAAGAAGTGACTAACGGCAAACAGATATCGCAGACCAGCGAAAACCATAGATCGTAAGAAAAAAAAACAAAGTTATATATGGAAAAGCTAAGTACTTTTCCCCCCAAACAACACCACCGTCTTAGCACTACCACCAAATAAAACGCTTCTGTTACGACACATTTTGCTCTGCAGTTTCTTAGATGTTTAGTGTAAATTGAATCTTGAATTACTTTTTCAAAATTTTTTTCTCGAAATTTCAACAGAAAAAAAACCATACTCCCTAATATGCAGTCTTAAGAAATTGAATTTTCAATAAGAAATTATACACGGCAAGAAAAAAATGAATAAATTTTTATGGGATACTTTTTCAACAGAAAAACTCGACAACTACCGAAGTAGAACCGATTTTGAAGATGATCGATATTATTGATCAGAGTTAAAAATATCATGCGAGCGAACAATTTATGGAGATCGGAACAACTCATTGAAGCCAACTGAGAAGAATGAACCTAAATTTCATCATGAAATTTCCTTTCAACCAGGTGCAACACCGTTGGTTTCAAAATTCATTTACCATTAGGAATCTTCTTTGTTTCTCCTCAAAACTTCGATTTTCATAGCGTTTAATAGCAATAATCGTAAAGCTAACATACGCTAATCGATCTTCGTTTCAGAAATGAGCGATCTGATGGAACAACTATCAGCATTTGTCATGTATGCAGTTTGTTTAGCGCGTCAAAAAGCTTTGAACTGCTATATGCAATCTTTGAAACATTATTGATTCATTGTCGTTCATGTTTAACATCAATGTCATCGAACGCTGAAATCGATCTGATCCTGAATCACGATCAATTTTTGATCGTTTATTAATTATGCAACTATACTCGTGATTATGTGCACTGATCGAAATAACGATAACAGTGGCGAAAAAAGCATGATTTTGGAATTTCCAAAGTGAGAACAAAGGTTGTATAATGAACGTACAGCAAGCAATAATAAAACTTTTATAAGGCGACTAATAAACATCGAATGCCCTTGCTGCTATCCTCCTTGAATTGTTCTAAAAAAAAACGAAGCCGCTTCTCACGGCTATTATCAAATGTATGTGAACCAGTTGCAACTGTCTTAGCAACGGTAGCACAATGGCCATCTTAAGAAGGCAAAACCCTTGCATTCAATTTTGTCAGAACGGAAGTGAGCAATTCTTATTGAAGATGAAATTAGAACAGAGAAAACTGCCTTTTGTATAGCGTAAAGAAGAAAGAATTGTTTCATTTGTTATCGTACGTGGAATTCGATATGCCAAAAACAAGAAAAAAATAATAAAGGCAACGCAATTCTTCAATATACTCAGTATGATAAAAAAATGATAAGAAATGATAAGAAAAAAGGAAAGGACAAAGAATCGAATAAAGAGAGACATGTGCAGCTGAATCTCTATTGATCTCATTATAAGTTTCTCAACGGATCCAATTCAAAATCAGCAACTAATAAACTGAATAGTGCTCTTTCATCCTAATCTATAATCTTAATGTTATGCAAATTTACCGTCGACAGCACCAAAAGCATCAAAGAAAACTTAGAGTCGTCAAGGTCGTAACGTCCATCTTCCATACGGTTTGTAACATTACAATGATGAAGTGCACATGTACATACATACAAAGTGTTTAAAATAGTTACTGCTTAAGAGAAGTGCACCATACACACGCGAAAAAAAAAAGAATGTAAAATGGACGTTTTATTTTTCGCACAAAAAATCGGCTAAACGGAAATGATCGAAATTTTACGTTTTTTTTTTCCTTTAGTATTAAACAGCTAAAGTTTATAAAGTTTTTGAGAAAAATTTTAGCTGTTTGCGAATGAAATATTCGCTTACGAAATTAAAAATTCTCGACTTGACATTTCGATTTGATCACTTTTTGTCACTATCATTTCCATACGTCAACGCCAACAATAAACGAGAGAGAACCTGCTCTAGCAGTCGCATGAACCACATCACTTTAAAATGTGTGTGTTTTAAATGAAATGTTGAATTCGGAAGGCAACTTAATCACAACTCTTCTAGCTGCAATGAATATATTATGCAATCAACGACTCCATCATTTTCAACTTCCCCATTTAATCCGGCAATGTTCGAAAATTCCTTTCTAAAATGAGCGCTTGTAAATTAACGGAGTCGATTTATTTCTGCGATATTTCTCGTCAAATGATAACTGCTATAAAATATGAAGCAGAAAGATTTTCATGAAATTCATGCAAATTTCTTTTCTACCAAAAACGGAAAACGAAACTGACTATAAACTATATGACCTAGACCATTTCTCAACCAGAACTGCTTAAATCGGAAGGGTACTTAATCATACGCTGGTCTCCTCCGACAAGAAGATAGAAGAAAAAGTCAACGAATATGCGTTTTTTTCAGTTGTGTGAACAAAAACAGAACAAAATTTAAACGATTCAGTGAGGCGCACATTTCACTATGCGCCGCCCATAGCGAACATTTGCAAAACATTTCAATATTGAGTGCGTTTTAGTGCAAACATTTGACGATTGCGTATTGTGTTCACTACGCTGAATTTGTGCGTTAATTACGTAAGGTTATGAATGGTATTAAAGAAAAACCAACATTCTTAAATAATGTTAATTTAATGCGTCTTAAATATGTTAAGAAAAAAATGAAAAATTTATCCAAAAGTGCAAAAAAAATGTTTTAAAAAAGAATTCAAATTTTTCCGAAGAAAAATTTTATTCACAATTTTCCAAAGAATCATTTCGAACGATCAATTTCACATAACAAGAAAAAATGAACTGCAATCTTTTGCTCAAATAGAAAAGCGCATTTTCATCTCTCAACATTTGAATACGATAGCAGTCCATTCTAAAACATTTCCGTAACTGCGCGAATTACTCAATGCCGTCGCTTCTAGCCCGATCGAAAATCACTGATCCAAAAAATTACGATAAGAAGTCTCGAGGTACCAAAAAAAAATCCCTATTTCGGACTCCATAGAGCTAGTGAAGAGGAAGAGGAAGATTATTTATTCGATAAATGTGCCCATAAATTTACCCGTCAAACATCATACGGAAAATGGAAAGAAAAAAGAAAGGTTAAATTTAATCGAAACCAATACGGAAAATTTCATGAATGACACTAGCGAATGTTCTTCGATAACATCGAATGGCGAAAGAGAATGTTTTTTTAGCTACTTAATCCACTCACTTTACTGCCCTTATTTAGCATCACAAAAAGATGCCACATTTGACTTGTTTTCGATCACAGTCGACGTCAAATCAACTCTCCAACTACAATTTTCCCAGGCATCGACATGCGTCTACATATACCGATCGCATAACCGAACGCAACATATCACCACTCCAAATAAAGTATTCTTGTCGATATGGCTTCCTCCTCAAAGAGTCTATGGAGTATTATGAGCTATTAAACTAAAATCGTTACTCAACTGTGCCTAAAAAGTAATGGTCTTCGCAGTCACAACCACCAACTTTGAACTCGCAAAGCGGGTCGGGTCTTAAAATAATATTTCAGTCAGATGTGAATGCTTGGAAACATCCGTAACCTAAACTACAAATCTAAGTGGAATTTGGTAAATGGCTATTTATACATATATATGACTGTAAGCCATACACAAATATTTGGCTTACTCTGAACAGCTAACTAAGAAATTATTAATGAAGAAACCAAAGAAGGAATAAAAATATGCGACTTTTTAAAACCACATCTATACTGCCAAATATTCTTGAATTGTCTTAGCTTCTACAATTCAACTGAGATTACAGGAATCGTCCTTTGGGCTTACCTGTTGAATTTGGCATTTTTGTCGATTGCAAGTGAACACGCATATGACTGAGATGAAATGTGACATCCACAGGAATTCTGGTCCTTAACATTATCACCATCTCTCTTTCTAATGTCATCTACTTGTGTTACAAACAATATTTGGCAAAATTTTTTGAGAGCTCATCTTTACAAAATACTTGTATCGCGCGCATGCAATGACTGACCTAGATGACACTCTAGTTAAACAAGTAATAGTGTGAACAACAGCATGGCAGCCATCGTTGGGACCGAGAAAGATTACATACGACTTTGATCCCCAAAAATTTATGTTCGGGGCATTGCGATTCCAACTTCTCGTTCATATTTGGGAATTCGAACATCCTTGAATTTTATGGTATGAACTTACGAAGGCCCCGCTGAACCATCGGTTGAAGCGTTTGAGCGCATTTCACAGCGTAATATCCGTACTTCAATGTTTTTTCATACGTGCGCTGCCGTCCTCTCACTCGCTTTGCAGATGCACTGCTATTTCGAACGCTCCAACTAGAAATGATAAATTTTAAAAAGTTTGTAACCAATTTCAAGCACTTTTCTTAAAGGATTATACGTCGAATGGCAATTAGCCTCAACGTGGACGATGTGCCAATGTCGCCACTCGTTTTCTATGGTACTTTTTAAAATATGAACGGTATGTCGTAAAAGAACAAATGAAAGTGTAAATGGAGAAGATTATATGACCTTAACTACAACAACCGCCAACGACATCTTATGATGCTGCCGGAATGAAACAAACAGTTTCTCGAAAATTAGACACACCAAAAATTTTCACTCACAAAAAATACTACCTTTTTGCTAGCCTTGCACTTCGGTTCCCATGTTCCGCAATTACAATTTACTTGACTCCACGCAAAATTTCATTACTCCCACATTATATTTGGCCTGAAGTGGCCAAATTGTATTTTAACAGAATTTTAACGGCCTTTTAACAGAATTTTAACGGTATTTTAACAGTATTTGAACGGTATTTTAACAGAATTTAAACGGTACTTTAATGGAATTTTAATGGTATCTTAATAGTATTTTAACGGTATCCTAACAGAATATTAACGGTATTTTGACAGTATTTTAATGGCATTTTAACAGTACTTTAACGGTATTTTAACAGTATCTTAACGGTACTTTAATGGTGTTTTAATGGTATCTTAACAGAATTTTAACGGTATTTTAACAGAATTTTAACGGTATTTTAACAGTATTTCAACGGTATTTTAACAGAATTTAAACCGTACTTTAATGGAATTTTAACGGCATCTTAACAGTATTTTAACGGTATCCTAACAGAATATTAACGGTATTTTAACAGTATTTTAATGGCATTTTAATAGAATTTTAACGCTATTTTAACAGTATCTTAACGATATTTTAATGGTGTTTTAACGGTACCTTAACAGAATTTTAACGGTATTTTAATAGAATTTTAACGCTACTTTAACAGTATCTTAACGGTATTTTAATGGTGTTTAACAGCACCTTAACAGAATTTTAACGGTATTTTAATAGTATCTTAACAGAATCCTAACAGAATTTTAACGGTATTTTAGCAGTATTTTAACGGTATTTTAACAGTATCTTAGCGGTATTTTAACAGTATTTCAACGGTCTATATATTATAGAGAAGATTGTGAGGAATTTTAAGCTTGTGGTCACTCTTTTGGTTTTTTTTTTGAACAATTTAATTTTTTTCAATTTTTCCTTTTCCTATTAATTTTTAACATTATACACACCTTGTAACATGCATAACTTCGTGTAACATGCAAGCGCAGCGGGTGCTCTCTGACGCGCAACGCTCTAAGCGTGCGATTTTTTCACCTACCAACGTCAATTATCATCAACTAATCCAGTTTTTGTGGAATTTTTTGTACCTTTAAAGTTTATATTACTTTACACTTAAAATACGCACACCGTGTAATATGTATAGCTTCGTGTAACATGCTAGTAATGTACCAAATCGCGAATACAAGCCGAAATTACTCTTTACAAATATTTACATACTGATAAAGTATGTAAATATTCCCATAGTACGCGAATTGTCAATGCGCCAAGTCATTTAGTACACATCGTAGAGAAAGTGCCAAATCCGTTGCGCTGTCATGTCCGTATACGTACTATGTAAGCGCGCATGTTTGTAGAACGACGAGTGCACACAAATTGCTCTCACTGAGATGGTCGTCGCCCAAGCAAACAATGTAAGTTGATGAAGCGTGAATGCGGATAGATCAAGCAATTCAGCAAGTACTGCGTTGCATCTTCAAACATACAACCGCTCTCGATGCTATTGCCAAATCCGTTGCGCTGTCATGTCCGTATACGTACTATGTAAGCGCGCATGTTTGTAGAACGACGAGTGCACACAAATTGCTCTCACTGAGATGGTCGTCGCCCAAGCAAACAATGTAAGTTGATGAAGCGTGAATGCGGATAGATCAAGCAATTCAGCAAGTACTGCGTTGCATCTTCAAACATACAACCGCTCTCGATGCTATTGCCAAATCCGTTGCGCTGTCATGTCCGTATACGTACTATGTAAGCGCGCATGTTTGTAGAACGACGAGTGCACACAAATTGCTCTCACTGAGATGGTCGTCGCCCAAGCAAACAATGTAAGTTGATGAAGCGTGAATGCGGATAGATCAAGCAATTCAGCAAGTACTGCGTTGCATCTTCAAACATACAACCGCTCTCGATGCTATTTACACAAACTTCACGCAAACGATATCGAAACTGATCTATGGTCGAGAATGACCAACAGACTAACATGCTGTTGTACTAGAATGTACTGCAAGCTCGGCTATGATCCGAACATGTAACTAGCTAATTGGATTATGCTAGCAATTAATACTAGCTTTCGGTGATGGCTGGGTGTCACAGCGTAAAGACATATGTACCACTAGGGTTTCAGATTTTTTAAAAATGGCTCTTACCAAACTTATCATGAGTGGGAAGTCAGCCAACATAATGAAAAACGCAACATAATTTAGCATTGCATCTGACGGAGGTCACCTTCTTTACATTAGTGCTGAACACTGTCCCAAAACGTCCAAACAATATCTTTTCGTTAGGAACTATTCGCTCAATAACTCCTCATTTATAATGCTTAAGTTTTTGCCTTTAATATAACTAACTTATTTTGCTGACAACAACGCTCTTCTCCTTACTCAGTAGATGCAAAAATTGGTGTTTCCTCAAAATTTGAGCAATTTTTCATGAATAATATAATAGTGGGCTAACAGCGTTCCAAACGGTCAAAAATTTCGTTCTCATTTCTGTTTATCTTAGATCTCATTGTATTACGCTTCTGAGTATGAGCCTGAAATAACTCTATAACAAACAGCACTAAATACAGCGATCATAGAAAACACAAACGTTTCTCTTCCTATCAATGAAAAGAAGAATCAGCTTGAACATCCGCATAATCAACTGGTTCCGACTGGATAGTTGCGAAATACCCGCACTTACTGATGCTAAGAATTGAGCTTTGTGCGCACTCCACGATACTTTGCTAGACGAAATTCGGGTCACTTAGGAAACAGCAACGAAATTATTGCGCAATATTGTTAATAATACTAATGACTGAGAAAATATGCAAAAATAGAAGTGAATGATGAACGCAAAGCTGAGGGGCATATTTGCCGAAACGAACATTTAAAAGAATCCCGTCCCGATCGTGAGAAGAACTAATGAAATAGTGCTTTCCACTCATGTGGGAGCAAATAAATTCTTCTAAATCCATTAAAACTTGGAGGAACCACCAGAAGCAAACCGCAAAGCGACCCGATAATACAAGTTTTTTTTTTTTTCTATTGCTTAGAAACCGGTCGAATAGCAAGAAGTGTCTAGTTTTTCGATTCGCGTAATCCACTATATTGGTTGCATTCATTAGCAATTACTGTGCTTCGTTATTGGTTGCTTTATGTAATTAGTATTTTCAGAAAGCAACAACGATGGTGCGGTACAGCCGGAATTAAATCACGCGTTTTTTTCCAATTACAAGCCTAACTAACCGTTAGACAGCGAACGAAATCAAATTAAATCACCATTAGTTTTCAGAAAAGTTGGACGATGAACAAGCACAACATTGAACCGAAATCATTAGCGCTGATTTTCTCTTGGTGAGACTCGGCTGCATTACTTTCCTCAATATTTATACACCAACAAACATAAGAGAGTGTAACCTTCAAAAGTGAAATGGACAATTTAAAAAAAAAATTGGCAATAATGCTGACGAAAACCAACAATGACGTTAATGCTGAATAACCCCTATTGCACGAGCGAACAAATTGACCCTTCTCGCTGAAATTGTTTTCAACAAACAAAACGAAAACAACTTTGGCGAAAGCAAACCTCCTCTCGATTAATAAATTAAAATTCTAAAAAAGGAACAATAAAGGTATCCTTCACAGAGTTTATGATGTATAAAGGGAATTCGTTTTTAAACATATGAAATGTTTAACACTAGTAATCACCAGAAAAGAAATTGGTCTTATGACTTAGCAATATTTCGCAACACATTGCGCTGGTCAAAAACAAAAAAAAAAGATAAGAAAGTTGTCGTTATGTAGCGGAGATTCAGATAAACTTTGATTATCAGGAGCGATAATACAAGCATTAATTATGCAAACATGGGAAATGAATATGCAGATGAGTTATTTAGTTGCTGTATATTAGATCGAGCAGAATAAGAAACATAAGGAGGTTTTTGTAACGAAAATTAAAGTACGTTAGAGGAAATGCGTCAAATCGCTCTAACGAAATAAGTGTACAAGAGCACGAACCTTATATGCACACACAGGAATTAACCACTACGATAAACGTTTCGTCTGAAGGGAATACAAAACAACGAAAAAAAAAGCATTATCAACTTTGTTTGCGTAATGAATAGTCGATATCACCTTGACAGAAATGATCATCAACGGGCACATTGAGCGCTTCACATACGTTGTGATACGTCCACAAAAGCGATGTTTAGCACTCTCGTCTATGAGGAAACGGTATAGCGCACATAACGTTAACATAACATTGAACGAGTTCCAATTTCAGAATAGAAATGAGCTCTAGCAACGATAAAAGGTAACCATTTAAAAAAAAAAAAACTATAAGAGTGAAAAATTCACAAACGATATTGGGGAAAAAATTTTTGGGAAAAAAATTGGGAAAAAAATTAGCAGTGGGGAAAAAATTTTTGGCTTGATATGATGAAGCATGAAATAAAAATCTATCCCATTTTTTGTAAGCATTTATTTATTCTTGAACATTTCAGGAATCTATATTTTAAAAAGTGAAAAAAAAGTGATTTTATTACGAGTGTGATCGACTGTAGGCTAGGTCATTTAAAGTATTTGCATGAGGCGCATTGATGTATCTTATATGGAGTGAAGCAGCAGTACGCGTGATTTCTTTTATTTCAAAACTTTCGTGAAAATATTCGTTTTTCTAAAAATTAGAACGTTTGCGTGAAAATATTTTTTAAAAAAATCTGTGCTCCGAACAAGTTTTCATGTTCGTTCTCCACTGTTCAAACCTTTTTCTAACCAAAAAATTGTTCAGTCGGTCAACGCTAAGGAGTGGGAAAGAAGATACATTCTACTTAATCCGTGCTAACACATTCGATCGGATATATAAACGCAATTAGAACGAGTACACCAGAAGTAGGCTGCGGTTACGCATCAAGGAAAAATAATTGAATGCATTGATGAGGGCTCACAAGCGACGACAAGCGGAAAGGGAGTGCTTCACTGCAGCTGACTCAGGAAGGTTGATGATTAAGTGGAATGCACAAGCAACATGATCAATAGTTAAATTTAGGCGATAACAGCGGGTTGTCGAAGAATGGCAAGCAACAAGGACCGCATTGCAAAACTAAAGTAAAAATAAAAGTGATCGCTGAGGACAGCACTTGAATAAAGCTGTATAAAACTATATATTCAATAAATAAATAAATAAACATATATATATATAAAATGTTACAAGATAACACCGATGGCGTCGCATTTAATTCGGTCATGTCGGGCTGATCCGCAACGTCCCTTTCATGTGTTAAGATTAGCAGATTTCTTTGTTACGCTCGCCTAATGTGTGAGGTTGTAAAAGTACCAAATCTGTTCATTATGAAGATTTACGGATAGTCCGATGTTACACCAGTGTGGCATTCTATCCTGGGTTGCATGGGTTTTTGCATCATATTATCTCAGAGCACATCAGCCAAATTATCTTGCACTACTTCGTTGAATCTGTCTGTGACTTCCCCGATAGGGATGAGGGTGCATCTAACTGTTCGCATACTTTTTAATCAGTAAAGATCACCGATATATGAATTGCAATAAACCTGCTCATTCATTCGCGAAAAGCGAAGTCGAGTAAGACGGTTGATAAAAGAGAACTAGCAAATCAAACGAATGTTTCCGGCCACAACATCGCTTTGACAGAAGCCTCAAAAACCA
Source organism: Toxocara canis (assembly GCA_000803305.1). Taxonomy (NCBI): domain Eukaryota; kingdom Metazoa; phylum Nematoda; class Chromadorea; order Rhabditida; family Toxocaridae; genus Toxocara; species Toxocara canis. The sequence goes on from JPKZ01000643.1 coordinate 241,984, forward strand.
ATTCTCGATCAGCATGCATAAATTTTTTTGGATAACCGTCATAAAGCAAAGTTGCTAGCGGTAAATCAATGTTGAAAAAAAAATAGGATGCAACGATAGCAGTAAAATATCATTATCATCCTCCAATATTGACTTTTTTCTTAGGTCAACAACGTGTTTGCAAATAATGCTTATGACTAAAGCATTACATCCTTTCAGCTCCTCTGAGGCGCTTTCAGTGATTCCCATATGATTCCCCTTTCAGTGATTCCTCTGAGGCACTTTTGTTGGTGTACGAAGACCTAAAAACCATTTGCAACTTGAGGTGCCCGCATCTTGCAATCTATTACAGACTGTTTTTCCCAGTAGATGACTATAAATATACGTCGAATATTTATTTGCTATGCTGTAAATGTGTTTTCGGGAAACGCTTATAGATGGCTTTTTTTCAATGCGATCGATCGTTCATTCCATATCGGCTATTTATATAGATCAAGCGCATCACACTAAGCTTGGCGTTGCTTTGCTAACTGGTTCGTGACGTTGAAGAGTTATGGTGCGCAAAAATTGTGAAATAAAATATGAAGTAAGCAAGATAATTTATGTACTGATTTTTTTTAAATAGTGATTCGACTGAATGCATCAAAAATCAAACATGCTGCAAACGACGTCCTCTCAGCAATAAAACTTTTTTTTTCAATCGAATACGGTGGGCCATTTTAAAAAATACAATATGATAACTGCGCAAAACTGTGTGTGCATAATACGGCAACAATTAGTGACTCCATCGAACAATGAGGAAAATTCCAAAGGTGTTTTTTTTTTGTTGAAGGCAGCATTTCACCAGACGCTTCATACATCGACTTTAATAAACAGTTGTGGTAAGCACATATGAACAAACGTATGCCTTCAGTTGATGTTTGCTGCAGATTTCTTTCATCGACTTCTCGACGAACAACGGAAACGATGATTAGAGCAATCTTGAAACTAACGCAGTAAGGCGACTAGATACGCTACATTTACTGTTTTCATATGCGTAGAGAGTTTCCATTTCCAACGCAGAATGGGACTAGCTAAGGAATGCAAACCAACTTGAGATCACATGTTGCTTCTTTTGACCGACCTAAAATTATGGACTATGTACATAAAAAGATTCACGAGTTCTTATTCACCTGAGTATACAACAGTTTTTTTTTGGAACGGGCTTGACCACCTAATTATTTTGGAACGGGCTTGACCACCTGATTTTAAGACGGACTGGTGTTTTCAAACTAGCTACGGTGAGTAACAGCTCATCCATGTGCAGCGTCACATTATGTATTTCAACTACCTTCAGAGGAAAGGAGAAGATTTAATTATACAGACTTACTAGTAACAAGTATAAACTAGAGAAGGCAAGGAGTTTGGACGAAAGAAAAGCTTGAATGGCTGAAAAATATTAGTCAGTTCCTTGCCCACTTTAGCCGTCGACCAAAGCAATAGCAATTTAATTTTAGAACCAGTCAGCATTAGTAGCTCATTTTAAGCAGTTTATTTCAACTCTCTGTCATCCTTCTAACCAACGAGAAAATTGTCCTTTTCAAAAGAACTAAGTCGTTTTCTCAAACAACGAAAGTGTATGCAGTTAAAGCCGTGACTGACCGCTGCTAATGCCGGTTATACGTAAGGCAAAGTAAATACGATCACAGTTTCACTTCCACGAAAGTTTACGCATTGGTTGACGTGAAGGAACGATAGTGTAGATGACGAACATCAACAATACAAAACGTTAATTCATTCAGTATGTAAACACATTTCTTAAAGTGATTCTTTTCATTCAGCTTTACATCGCCTCTCAGTTTTCGCGCTATAATGCAACTACGAGATAGTTGTTATTCGTCAGAGGTAAAACGAATTTTTTTCTTGTTGCATAAAATTGCTAAAGTAGAATTCAGTATCTCATCACCTTTTCGTTATCGCTAGCTATATCTTAGGCGCAAGCTGATAAAACGCCATTTGTGCGAAAAATCAAAGTATAATAGGCCTCAGAGAGCTTGCAAATAAGATATGAGCTTAGAAATAAGATAGGAAATTAATTAAGCTCAGAGATCTCAATATTACAATTTTGATTTGAAGTTGTACGTCTTCGTCGTATCAAAACCTTGTAATTTGCTGCTCTGACAATCATTAGTAGGCGAACTCACATAAGCGATCCTTAAATTTTAAATGCCTCCGCTATCAAAAATATAGTACCAGTTAGCACATGGTTAAGACAACCTCAGCAAAAGATTGAACAAACCTGCAAAGAACGAAAAAATTTCACTGGGCATCAATTTTCCTTGTCGCCTTACAACTTACTTTTTCGTCAGCAGATTTTTTGCCATTTTCGAGAGAGTAGCGTCGTTCAACCATGAAATGCGGTAATTGTAATTAGCTTCATGAAAAAAAAGCGCACGCTCATCGTTGTATTTGACGAAATCCCACGGCACCTCTCTGACTAATCCCATCAAACCATACGCAGCATTCAGCGCAATCAATTAAGTCAAACGAAGAAAAGTGAGCAGCATTCCATCAATTAAAAATCACTAATTAATAGCTAAAAGTTGATTAGCTAACAGACTCAGTTATTTGAACGTTAAAGCAAATTCCATAATGGAGATTCATCACTGCAAAAAGGAAACTTGCATCGGTGAAACGCATGAACGCTTATAAAAACGAGGAATTAAGACTCTCATTTTCTGATTTATGTATGCCAAACAAAAAACCTCGTATAGCCTGAAGCTTTAGGTTTTCCAGTTAAGAATCTCTATGGGTTACGGTATACCATATTTAAAATCAACGACACTTGAATTTCTTCTATACCCACTTGTTCTATTCTTGTAATAACAGTAAAGCTTAGACAATGAAATGAGTCGAGCCTCAGCTTTCTCTTACAGCTTACGTGTATTTGATCAAATGCATTAATGTCGAAAAATTAAATCACACACGAGGTTACAAGCAAACGCCCGAGGAGGAATCGAAGCTTTACAGTGAAGTGATGGCAACGAGGAGAAGCGCTATGCGCAACACGCCTTCTAACTTACGACGGAGAATATTTGATAGTGAGAATGATTTTGATATGATAACAACTATCACTTGGTTACAAGAATGATATGCCTATATGACAACAGGAATGATTTACATTTGATAATAACAGTGATAGCTTAACGAGTTTACTTGGTAACTTTAACTTGTTTCGGGTGTCAATATTCACTGACTAACTAATGTCGTGCAGAATGCTTCGATGGCCAATAACAAAAACGCTAAATTTTGTTCAACCATGCTCATAATTGAATCGAAATGTTGACACAGCTGAAATTGCTTCTGATTCACTATGACCAAATCAACTATTTTCGTTTAGTGTGTCGACGAGTTTTCTTTTTTTTTGGTTAAACCAAAGCAAGCGAAGGCTAACTATTCGAAAAGGTTGCACATAGGAAGTAATTAGCATAGATTGATGGCTTCATCTTAGGCTGACAACGGTCATGTGGAAAACGAGAGAGGAGACATTAGCAGTGAGGAGACGAAATCGCCGAAAAGATAATTTCTCGTCAGACCGTAAAATATGCTCGAAAATAAATGCATTATCTCGCCCTTGGTAATGTGCTATGACTTGATTATCTTGGGAGAGAAAACAGTCATAACAGCGTGGCGTTTCAAGTTTTGGATGGTTTTCGAGCTCGAACGATACTTCTAGAGGATCGAGAATACAGCCGGACTTGAAAGCTGGGACATCACAATCGTGCATGGTACAGTATTTTCATAATAATAATTCGAAGATTAGTAAACGATGAAGTACTGATCAAACAATCACACTAAGAGATCGAGGTTTCCAATAAGCTGGAGATATTTCACCGTAGCTAGTCAATGACTCAATCACATAGTTGCACAAGGCGTTTCTTCGCTTGATTTATTATTATCCAACGATTATCCAAAACTGAATTATCCAACGACTGAACACCACTGTTTCGGTAAAGTTGCTTCAATAAATTAGATTTTGTCCTGCCAGCCGGCCGCCATTGCATTCCTGTAAGAACTCATTGCAAGTGGGAGGAAGCGTTCATTTAATGTTGATGAGGTATTCTAATTAAGTTGCTTTATTAGAATATTTCGAAATTCCTTCTAAATGATTGCTTTGTTAAGGTTGCTTCGATAGATTGCGCAGTGGATATGAGCAGTTTCATGAAGCTGAAACGGCGCAAACATCGCTTTTTGTTGCCAAAATCGTGGCGCAATTGCCGCAAAACTTGTGATATGTGCGGCCTACAAACAAGTATCATAGTTATAGCTTAAATTGCACCTAAGAATTTTGAAAAATCCGTTCGAGTTGCGCAACTGAACACATCAGCTGTAAGAGGAAACTAAAAGAAATGTGCAAAATTTGCGCTAACTCAATGCTCTTGCTGAAACTAATTTTCGGCTAAAAATCTAATCAGTATCGCAAGTTTTAGACGGAAAACGCCGTATGGATTTGTCTAAGCGTCCAGTATGATCTAAAATTCCTTCTACTACCGTTTTATCCGGAACAAGTGAAAGCCATGTCAACATTCTATCATGAACTGTCCACGAATAATGGACATTCATGCACTGGCTGATCGAACCGCTAGCGAGAGATGGAATGAAGTGGTTGGAATGAAATGGCAACACCATTAAGTATTGAAATTGGATTTTCAATTAATGATGTTTCAGAGCCGCCGATCTAGGAACCTGCTCCAGGTACCCATTTTGTTTTAGTACAATTATTCTTTGCTGTCGTTGGACTTGAAATCAACTTTCTTCAATTCAATCGTCTCTTCAATTCTTCAGATTTGGTTAATAAAGTCAATAATTTAAAGAGTCATAGGATTTTCAAGGTCAAATAAATAATGTCAGAATAATGGAATTTTTGCCAAAATGGACACCAATTATGACTTTAAATTGCTCGTGTGATCTCGCGTTCAAAGTTTAGTCGACCCATTGAAAATATTTCACTTTGTGCAAGCGAAATTCTTATGCCTAATTGCTCGAGGCAAGAAGAAAACATCGATGCTTGCCAGTTTGATGATGATTTGTTTCACACTCGTCTTAAAGTCGACGAAATCAAGCATTGGGAGTTTTTTGTTTTTTGCAAAACTGGAGACGTAAACGACAATTAAATAATTCACTAGAGATTATCAACGGAGTAATATATTCGCATTAAAATTTTTGTTATGGAGAATAAGCGTGATGTTTTTTTCATAATATCGTCTATGATATTCATAAAAATGTTATGCGAAAATATGCGACTTTCTTCAATTGACTTTTTTGCTCAGCCCCTTTTTGTTTCATTTAATCGTCTTAAGACTCCAGATGTGATCGATTAATATGAATTGTAGAGCTACTGATGGGAAAAGGGCTATGCCTAAAAAGTACAAATGATTTTTCGACGATCGTATTAAAGATGGTGAAAGCTTATTGCTTACAGGAATCATAAGAAGGCTTTAAGAGTTTTTAGTATGTTGTTAAAAATGAGTCCGTGTTAAGAGATAGAGAATAGCCGAAATTCATCCGCTCCTGATCGGTCAAATTTCTTGATATTTTCAAGTTTAGGTTCTTAAAATGCTGAAGTGAAGAAGTGAATAGACAACCATTTAGTAATATGGAGTAATGTTTCGGTTATGCAGTAAATTAAATGTTCACCGCAATAAGAATATATAAAATAAATTAGCTGTGTGCTATTCGCTCATTAATATCGTTGTCACTCAGAAGAAGATTATACATCTGATGCGGATGGCCCCCGTTGTTCGATGCAACTTGCTGTAAGTATTTTCTAGCGAAAAGCACGTTATGTTGTGGAGAATCACCATTCCCAGCCAATGAGCTAGTTCCACGGAGAAGCACTCATGCATCTGAAAATTAGCTGCTCCTTTTTGAGGATGCATTGCAAAATTTACTTTTTTACTTTTAAAAAAAATATGGACGAAGCTTCCGTACATCAGGACACTCTTAAAAGCAAGCCTCAACCGTTTCCGACTTCTGCCTAATCAGTTATAATCATTTAGCATTACAGCTATCGAAAAATCGCGATTTTCATTGCTAGAAATATATATATATATATGTTTAGCAATCGTTTTCTCATCAATGCTCCCTCCTTGGAAACTGCGAATTGCCGTTCGGCGTTGATCCCTGCGCTGTGCAAAACACTGCTGGAATATCTCCCTAATACTGTTTTTGCTCCTCAAGCATTTACCAACGCTAGTGTCTGTTGATCTGTATTTTTGCCTTTCAGGAATACAGAAGTTTCGCGGGGCAAAGCAGCTTTCTGTGTGGCAATATGCAACAGTACTTAGCTTACTGTATGAATTACTCAATGCTCAAGTACATCCTTTGATGCAAAAACATTTCCATAAGGAAAGAAGAACGCGTGTTCATTTCAAGATGCAAGGATGATCTTCCGAAGGAAAAATGCAAAAGATATAGAAAAAAGAAACCAATGCAATCAAATGAAGGAGGCAATATGGAACTGCTCACTCACTTGCGAGACGTGTCCCCTAGGACAGCGATCAGTTAGCCGATTGTGCATTTTGCTGTTTCACCACGCATATTTTGGCATCCCTGAAAATACCCTCACTATGCCTTTATTGATGTTTCCGTTGCATGAAAAGATTTCATGAGCAAATTATTTAGACCGTTACATTACACAATACACCTTCGCCAGTAATACACACAAGCGTTTTTCTTGAATGCAAGCCAGAATGCGGGAAGGTGGGGGAGAGGAGGGGCTAAGGGGGGGTGGGGTAGGAGGAGGACACCTTCCCACTCGTGTTGGTATATTTCAGCAGAGCGAAGAATTTCCAAGGAAAGGCCGACTCAAGGGACTCGAGGAATTCTCAGGCAGCATATCCTTTCTTTCTTGTTGCAAGGCTAGAAAAGAGGGAATAGGTACCGTACCAGAAGTCCCAAAATGCGTTCGAATAGTCTCGACGCATAGTTTTTGTTTTCAACGCGTTATCGTCATACTACTGATTCGGGTGAACATCAAGCTGGTCTAGAACTGCCACCACCGTTTTGTTATGCAAGGCTATATGCACAGTAGAGGGACAGAGAGACAAACCGAGGGAACGAATACACCATCCCGGTATGGTAACAAGAGGTCCGTCCTTTCAATATGGGGCCAACGAAACAAAGCAAATGATCAGGAGAAGCTAGAGGCACTCTTGTCGATGAGATTCACGCAATGACAGACAGCAATGACAGATTCTCTTGCATGCTGCCTGCATCTCGCAGACAGACGCATGTTCAGTTTCCTCTCGATATCTGACTCACTCGACTCGCTTATGACGACATCACACGGGAAGCCGTATGCGAGAAGCATGGACGGATTACAAAAGCGAATGGGATAAAATATCCTGGAGGTGCGGGATAACAACGAGAGGTTCCGTTTAGGAGGGAAAATGCGCATCGAGTAAAACATAGCAGGTTGGTGCGTGCTGCTGCATCCATCCACCTGCTATGTTGCAAGATTGTCGCATCAGCGGTCAACTCGCCGATCGGTCGTAGCGTTGAATGGGTCTGGCACTACGACACGGTCCCTCGAGTTTACTGAGATTTTTGTGCTGCGTACATATCAGCAGGGGTCATCACGTGTTATGTTCGATCTTAGGAATCAAACAACCGGAATGTGAACCATGCATCGCTTCGGGGATGTCCGTTGTAGCGGTTTTTTAATCATGGCTGTAAAAGAACGTAGAAGCAAGTAAGACGTCCCCTTTACCTTTTCGCTTCCTGCTGTCAAAATCTAAAGCTCTATATTGAGCCTCCCTCAGCTTCTTCTCCCAAGATCTTTTCCTTGACGAAACAAAGTCTCCTTTCACAAATTTTCTTCTCAAGAATTAAAAACAGCAAGCAGTCGATGTTTTCGTAATATGCTTGTCGGTTAATGACAGTGAATGGGACATGCTAATTTCACATAATTATCGTCAAATGCAAATAAATTTATCTTTCCGGAAGCAAATCCCCAGTCGTAACCGAGCCTCAAAAGTTCTGTTTCGCGAGTAAACCACTTTTTTACTGCTGACCTCTACGTGAAAGCTGTGTCGCTGATTCGAGTATTATAATATGCTATTTTTATTCCCTGCTTTAATAATACTAACTTTTATGATGGATTGAAAAGGCCACCAGAAACGACAGGGCGGTCATAATTAGAAGTGAAGATGTTTTTTCTTATCTTGAACTAAGCGGATCATAGTTTTATAGCTACAATCAAAATTACTCATGATAAATAGTGGCATGCATTCTTGCAGCAAAGTTGCTATTTGTTACAAAAAACGACAACGGCATAAAAATGGCACATACAATCAAACGCAATCGTTCCTGCACTTTTTTTCTGAAATGAATTAAATTTTCAACCTTTTCATAGTGGACATATATTTTACGCGCTTACTGAATTCATAAGAAGAGCACGAGTGGCTAGTTAGTCAAACAGTATTGCATGAGACGCAAAAGAATTACAAAGCAAGAGCAGACATGGAGGCACAAAGCTAGAACGAAAGCAATGCGTCTTGTGCACTTTGAGAAAGCTTGTACTGTGCAATTGATCGCCATGATGTTTTCTGTGAGATCTCGAATTAGGAGGTAAGCGATGTGATCTGCCTTGAATGGCCCTGAGCTTGCGCTTGCTAGAGTAAAAAAAGAATATTGCTTGTGAAGCTTTAAAATTCAAACGTACTGCCAGCCGTTCTGTATGGCACTGATAATCTGAATTATTCCTGGAACTACTACTGCTGAATGAGGAAATTGCTTTTACGTTTACTGTAATGGGCTGCAAATGAAGAGAGCGGCCATGAACAGAGGAGTGCGCTCAAGTACAAGGAGTGCGCCCAGGTACAGAGGCGTACTGAGCGCTAACACTAGTAAGCAGATCATACTCATGTGAATCATGATCATGCGAATCAGTGAAGCAAATCATGAACAGGATGCAACCGAGCGAATCATGAACGGAGCTGACCACGGATGGATCAAATTGGTTGCCATACGTTGATTAGCTTCTTCATGTTGCAGTCAACAATAGGTGCAGAGCTAGAGAATTAAGTCAGTATTTGCATAATTGGATTTAAGAATTCATTTTTAAAATCTTTGTCTTGACCTGATCATTCAAAAAGCAACTTTAGTATACCTTACTGCAAAGAGTCAATACTTGTATTCTTCAACGTTTTTAAACTCATCGGCAATTTGGTTTACCTTTGTATGCGGGGAAAAGTGTGAGGGGAGGAGGAATGAGAGATAGGGTGAGTGGGGGTTGAAGAGTTAATTTTATGTCGCGCAGCAGCAGAAATTTAGCAATTTTTTTTGTGCGAATGAAGCAGTACAGCTCACCATCGGTAGTGCGCGAGCATCTATCGTTGTCGTTTTATGTCGCGCAGCAGCAGAAATTTAGCAATTTTTTTTGTGCGAATGAAGCAGTACAGCTCACCATCGGTAGTGCGCGAGCATCTATCGTTGTCGTTTTATGTCGCGCAGCAGCAGAAATTTAGCAATTTTTTTTGTGCGAATGAAGCAGTACAGCTCACCATCGGTAGTGCGCGAGCATCTATCGTTGTCGTTTTATGTCGCGCAGCAGCAGAAATTTAGCAATTTTTTTTGTGCGAATGAAGCAGTACAGCTCACCATCGGTAGTGCGCGAGCATCTATCGTTGTCGTTTTATGTCGCGCAGCAGCAGAAATTTAGCAATTTTTTTTGTGCGAATGAAGCAGTACAGCTCACCATCGGTAGTGCGCGAGCATCTATCGTTGTCGTTTTATGTCGCGCAGCAGCAGAAATTTAGCAATTTTTTTTGTGCGAATGAAGCAGTACAGCTCACCATCGGTAGTGCGCGAGCATCTATCGTTGTCGTTTTATGTCGCGCAGCAGCAGAAATTTAGCAATTTTTTTTGTGCGAATGAAGCAGTACAGCTCACCATCGGTAGTGCGCGAGCATCTATCGTTGTCGTTTTATGTCGCGCAGCAGCAGAAATTTAGCAATTTTTTTTGTGCGAATGAAGCAGTACAGCTCACCATCGGTAGTGCGCGAGCATCTATCGTTGTCGTTTTATGTCGCGCAGCAGCAGAAATTTAGCAATTTTTTTTGTGCGAATGAAGCAGTACAGCTCACCATCGGTAGTGCGCGAGCATCTATCGTTGTCGTTTTATGTCGCGCAGCAGCAGAAATTTAGCAATTTTTTTTGTGCGAATGAAGCAGTACAGCTCACCATCGGTAGTGCGCGAGCATCTATCGTTGTCGTTTTATGTCGCGCAGCAGCAGAAATTTAGCAATTTTTTTTGTGCGAATGAAGCAGTACAGCTCACCATCGGTAGTGCGCGAGCATCTATCGTTGTCGTTTTATGTCGCGCAGCAGCAGAAATTTAGCAATTTTTTTTGTGCGAATGAAGCAGTACAGCTCACCATCGGTAGTGCGCGAGCATCTATCGTTGTCGTTTTATGTCGCGCAGCAGCAGAAATTTAGCAATTTTTTTTGTGCGAATGAAGCAGTACAGCTCACCATCGGTAGTGCGCGAGCATCTATCGTTGTCGTTTGAACAAGAAGAGTTTTTCAGTAGCGAATTGCGGCAGCTGCTTTCAGTCGGTGATTGAAGGCATTTGTGCTCGCATCACGCATACCATTCGCTTTGCGATCGGTTATCGGCATATTAAAGGGTTTCGCTTCATCATTTTTGAAATTTCGAGAAATATTTTAAATAAATAAGCGATTATGTCAGTTATGTGGTGTGCGTGTTTGAAGAGTAGACGAATATTTACGCTGTTCATTTGTGCGTCGATTCAGTGTTAAAATATTTTAATATTTTATATTATTCCCAGATTCTGATATTTCATTTCCCCGATTTGAGTGTATCGGAAATGTTTGACTTGGTAATTTTCGTATATTCCGGTAGCACTTAGAAACTAGCGTCGCATTTCATAAAAAGGCAGTAGTGCCTCGGTATCTGGCCAGATGGAGGGGGGGGGGGGGGGGGNTTCCAAAGCTTAAAGCGGTTAACTCAAACCACAGGTAGTAGCGAACGCTAAACGATGGTGATGATGATGAAGCTTGGTATTCGTGTGCAACACACAACTACAAATGTGACTTTTCGCAAGAAAAATAGGTAATTTTGGGAAAAGAATTAGGAAATTTTGGTAAAATGAGCATCAAAAGTAACGACAGCTTTGATCTCGTGAACATCCGTTCGAAACTTGTGTGAACAGCAGTTGCTGAGCTGTCGGTTGAGCGAGATTGTTTTTGCATAGCTAGGCGTGCATTCTACATTTGTTTTTCGGGAACTTCGTAGAACCACTTGGAGAGTTTTAAGAACGATTTCGGAAAGGAATATCGCGTCCGCTAATTAGCATTCTATCAAACTTGCTGAAATACTTATACTAATGTGCTTATAACTTAATTCGAAGCGGAAGTTAAAAAAAGTGCTATTGTACGGATGCATCTGCCGAATCGAATGGATTATCCATTCTTCCCTCATCCCCACGTCCTCTCTTCCGCTTCCTTTTCGAAGTAATATTTTTTCCAAAGAAGATCATCCATCCATCCATCATTGCAAGCAAAATTAGCGCTTAGAATCTGAAACGTCACTACGGTTTTTTCTTTGCTGCTATGAATCAGCAAATGTGAAATTTCAGCTCAAAGACTTCAAAACTTCCACGTCTTCGCTCCTAAAGTGTATCGTAAAGTATATGATTTTTGCACATTTAAATATCGCACTATATCCTTGAAAGGTCCCTTTCCCGGGGTCTGCCGTTGCGACTTACCCGAAAAACTGGTTCCCGCCATCAAAATTTCACAGCACTAAAAAAGAGGATCACACTCCAAAAACCTTCGCTACGGCAGCGGATGCGGAAGAGAGTCCGCCGCTTTCGTCTCCAAACCTCCAACTGCACGGAACCTCGTTCCGTGCACTGGTCATTTTGGTCGGCTAAATAAAACGAATTTTACGGCTCCTAAATGTGTTCGTCTTGCGTCGCTATTTCGCTAAGCATGTTGCGCTCGTATTGTATCATTTTGTCTTTCTTTCAGGTCGAATGAACGCGATATACGCTTTAGCTGTGTTTGGGTGTGTCGCCGTGTTGGTGGTTTGTGAAGACAGTGCTGGTTGGTTTTACTGCATTATAATTATTTCGGTTTTATCGCACTAAAGGCCTGTTACGGCACCAGACCCGACTAATGGCGAGAATTGGCCATCCGAATGGCATCATTATGGATTAGGAGTCTTCGGTTTGATCCAACTAGGGAACAGTTCCTCAGTATTAGTCAGGAATTCGTAACTTCTCACGAGGATAGCGCGCAGCCATATACTAGGAAATCATACATAGAATTCACTTCCGTCGACAAAACCGTTCGTTTCTTCCCGAAGACCCACATTCCTAGGATCAAGTGTTTTCCGTGTTTTAACAGCGTGAATAAATTACCACCTTTCTGCAGTCCAGGATAAGCATAGCGAAATAATGTTTGGTGCAATGAGTTTTATCGTTTTTAGACGGTAATATACATATGCCCAGTCGCAGAAATACAACTGTATTTTGTGTCTGGTCAGATTTCTCATGAATGAAGGCAGTGACTCCATAATTTGAGCGCCATCGGTATGTCACGAATGTTCGAAACATTCTCTATGCTGATAGATTCTAGCAAATGAAGGCGAAGGGATTTCTCGAATTCAGATGAGTTAAGGTCCGGAGGCTGTATAATGAGAAAGTGTATACTTGAGTGGGATACATATATTCACCCTTAGGCGGTGGTTCTTAAGCAAGCAAGGTAATTGCTCGCGTTCACGTGCTCACCGTGCAGTTCGGTCTTATGCGCTTTGCCAGATTTACATTTTGTAATGAGCTTTTATGGCTGTCTCCTATCTGTGAGTATGTATATGCGTTTGTGTATCTGCCCCTCCGTTAGCACAAACTTCAGGTCCAACTGGTCTGATCTGTAGAATTTGGTCATTGAAATCTGTAGCCTTTTGATCATTTCTTATACCAAACATCAAGTAGTTTCGATATCTCCGAAGAAATCTACACATTTTAAGAGAATAAAAACTTTTTATGCATTTTGAATCGATCCATAAACATTTTTCATTAGCCAGAACGCAGAACAACAACTGTTTAACTGACGATTTGTTTGAGCGATGACGTGAGATAAAATTGGAATAGTTGTTATTTGTGAGCAGTTTATGAAATCAGCTTGTCTGATAGGTGAGTCACAAAAGTACATATCGTGGCAGCCTCATCGTGCATTCTCGATCTCTAGTTTTGCTTATTCGTTTTTCTAAATTCGTTTCTGTTTCGATGACAATTTTGCTTTTTAAGTAGCATGTTAAGATGCACATAAAAATACTGAATAGTATTTTTTTCTACCTTTGAATATGCGTATCAACCTTTATCGAATCGGATCGAATCGAATCCTTTATTTAGTCGATAGGCATGGACTACCTTTACGACAGCACAGAGACGATACGAAGATATTGCAAAGATAATGCAAAGAAGATTATTCATTTAACGATATGCACATTAATTAATCTCAACGATCGTTCACTTAAGTATACTTTTTTTCTTCCTCCAAACAACGTCTTTACATCACAACATATCACTGCTCAGCTCAAAGGCAACAGTGTATTGAGGAAAGCATTCGCTCGATATCTCATCGTTTTCAGTTCGTAATTTGTTCGGAATGTTTCACAGCTGTACATTTCGCGCATCGTTTGGTTATGAGTTGTTTTTGTCAGCTAATTAATCAAAATTTCACTGAGTTGGTCGTCTTGCATTTTCTTGGCCATTACTTTAAATTCTGTGCTGCTCAGTGTTGAAATATCTCCCCCAACTGTAGTGCGTTTTGTTTTCACCAATTTGCTAGGTTTTTTAAGGTGGTGATGACTCTGATTGACTGGTTTACAACTCTATTGCAATGCTTTTTTTGTTGCTGTTGCAGTGGTAAGAAGGAATAATCTGATTTAACGGATTACGTAAGTGTTTATTAGCATGATTGTCGAGAAATCCAAGCTAATTACTGTCATCCTTCTCGCAATGTACAAGAAGTGTTCCGTTTGTTAGGGTCCAAAATGGTTATTTTTTAGAAAAAATGAAATCCAACTTTCGTGAATTTATTTTCAGTGAAATATTTCTTTGGACACTGGAAACTTTATTGTGATAGAGCAGGAAACAGTCGGGAAGTTTCTCTTCGAATGAGGCCAACGTTAAAAAAATTTAAACGAAATATGCCGAACAAAAACGACTGTGGGTAACAGTGACATACAACAACACCCACGCAGTAGCATTTGTAAAGTGTTTACTTTCATTATGCAGTAGGTGGTAAAAAATTAAGCGAAAAGGAACTCGACGTTTTGGGATTCATTGAGCGTTCTATTGGCCATCACCAATAATAATTTCTTTGCGATCATCCATTTGGGCTTATCGGGTCACTATATATCGAATGTTGTCAGGTTCGCGATGTTTCGCATAACCTGTTTAGTTTTCCTCATTTATATTGTGAAGTGATAGAGGAGCGAGTTAGCTCAAGGTACTAAGCAAGAAGGGCAGACCGCCTACACCGCTCAGCCCATGAGCAAGTATAGGTAGTTTGTTTTAGACTGCTTCGACAGACTACGTTTCCCATGCGCTGCGCTGAAGGAGGTTGGCGGCTGTGATCATCGCCTCTTCCAACCGACTGCTTGGCGCAACTGCAGAAAAACTTGCGCCATGTGTGATCTAAAGACAGGTGGTTTTTCGGTGTTTGGAGACACAACTGAATAGGTTGTTGTGATTTGTTCGTTTATTTTGATAAAGAATACGGAAAATGTAGGCAACAGTGATACCACCGCACCGCACTTTTCTGATATGTACACTCTCCTCTGCTCTTCTCCAAAAGTGGTAAAATACTTCACGAAAGGTGCAAAAACACCTTCAGCTTTCGTCGTGGGATTATTGGTTGAGTGAGCAATCGATCGCACTGTTGCATTCGGTCGACCGGGAAGCTGGTACCGACGGGTTCCACCACGTTCAAGAAAGTTGTCGCATGACGCGCTAAACCTTTTCCGTCTCGTGTTATTGTTTGAGCTTGCGGTTATAATTTTTGTGTTGTTATAAGCGACTGTTTTAGAAAAGATTTTCGATGTGGTTGGTGCTGTGATCCTTTATGGCTCTAGTGTAAGCTATACGGAATGTTCTAGCAGATAGCTTTTCTGTACTGCCTCATATGAAGCGAATATAACTGATTGCTCGCAATCAGGGCTTGAAGGAGGAAACTTCTGCCAAGCAGGTAGGCTGTCAGTGAGATTTGATGTACACATATGATCTCAGTGATAAAGCATCTGTCCCGAAACGGATGTTCACGATTTCGAGCGCACGCCCACGACTAACGAGCTCTTTACTTGCCGCCGCACATCCCATAGTATGTTGAGGATTTTTCGCCTCGGAACGGTTGGGACTTTAATTAATCAGATATGTCGACAAAGTGATTAACATCAAATTATTCCCTCACACCTAAAGCTTTTTTATCATGTGATTACGCCACAATAAATGGTTGACTTCACAACATACACTGCTCAGCTCAAAGGCAACAGTGTATTGAGGAAAGCATTCGCTCGATATCTCATCGATTTCAGTTCGTAATTTGTTCGGAATGTTTCACAGCTGTACATTTCGCGCATCGTTTGGTTATGAGTTGTTTTTGTCAGCTAATTAATCAAAATTTCACTGAGTTGGTCGTCTTGCATTTTCTTGGCCATTACTTTAAATTCTGTGCTGCTCAGTGTTGAAATATCTCCCCCAACTGTAGTGCGTTCTGTTTTCACCAATTTGCTAGGTTTTTTAAGGTGGTGATGACTCTGATTGACTGGTTTACAACTCTATTGCAATGCTTTTTTTGTTGCTGTTGCAGTGGTAAGAAGGAATAATCTGATTTAACGGATTACGTAAGTGTTTATTAGCATGATTGTCGAGAAATCCAAGCTAATTACTGTCATCCTTCTCGCAATGTACAAGAAGTGTTCCGTTTGTTAGGGTCCAAAATGGTTATTTTTTAGAAAAAATGAAATCCAACTTTCGTGAATTTATTTTCAGTGAAATATTTCTTTGGACACTGGAAACTTTATTGTGATAGAGCAGGAAACAGTCGGGAAGTTTCTCTTCGAATGAGGCCAACGTTAAAAAAATTTAAACGAAATATGCCGAACAAAAACGACTGTGGGTAACAGTGACATACAACAACACCCACGCAGTAGCATTTGTAAAGTGTTTACTTTCATTATGCAGTAGGTGGTAAAAAATTAAGCGAAAAGGAACTCGACGTTTTGGGATTCATTGAGCGTTCTATTGGCCATCACCAATAATAATTTCTTTGCGATCATCCATTTGGGCTTATCGGGTCACTATATATCGAATGTTGTCAGGTTCGCGATGTTTCGCATAACCTGTTTAGTTTTCCTCATTTATATTGTGAAGTGATAGAGGAGCGAGTTAGCTCAAGGTACTAAGCAAGAAGGGCAGACCGCCTACACCGCTCAGCCCATGAGCAAGTATAGGTAGTTTGTTTTAGACTGCTTCGACAGACTACGTTTCCCATGCGCTGCGCTGAAGGAGGTTGGCGGCTGTGATCATCGCCTCTTCCAACCGACTGCTTGGCGCAACTGCAGAAAAACTTGCGCCATGTGTGATCTAAAGACAGGTGGTTTTTCGGTGTTTGGAGACACAACTGAATAGGTTGTTGTGATTTGTTCGTTTATTTTGATAAAGAATACGGAAAATGTAGGCAACAGTGATACCACCGCACCGCACCGCACTTTTCTGATATGTACACTCTCCTCTGCTCTTCTCCAAAAGTGGTAAAATACTTCACGAAAGGTGCAAAAACACCTTCAGCTTTCGTCGTGGGATTATTGGTTGAGTGAGCAATCGATCGCACTGTTGCATTCGGTCGACCGGGAAGCTGGTACCGACGGGTTCCACCACGTTCAAGAAAGTTGTCGCATGACGCGCTAAACCTTTTCCGTCTCGTGTTATTGTTTGAGCTTGCGGTTATAATTTTTGTGTTGTTATAAGCGACTGTTTTAGAAAAGATTTTCGATGTGGTTGGTGCTGTGATCCTTTATGGCTCTAGTGTAAGCTATACGGAATGTTCTAGCAGATTGCTTTTCTGTACTGCCTCATATGAAGCGAATATAACTGATTGCTCGCAATCAGGGCTTGAAGGAGGAAACTTCTGCCAAGCAGGTAGGCTGTCAGTGAGATTTGATGTACACATATGATCTCAGTGATAAAGCATCTGTCCCGAAACGGATGTTCACGATTTCGAGCGCACGCCCACGACTAACGAGCTCTTTACTTGCCGCCGCACATCCCATAGTATGTTGAGGATTTTTCGCCTCGGAACGGTTGGGACTTTAATTAATCAGATATGTCGACAAAGTGATTAACATCAAATTATTCCCTCACACCTAAAGCTTTTTTATCATGTGATTACGCCACAATAAATGGTTGACTTTGCAGTGCCTGAGATTCCGCCTCCTGCTCCAGGTACTTCTTTATTTCATTACAGCTTAATGCTTATGACCAGTTTTAAAATAGACACTTTTTTTCTTTCGCTTAGTTTTCTTATCGCCTTTTTCTAAACAAAAACGATAAAGACATTACTATTTCGCCCCGTAAAAACATCCGCATATTAGTCTTCAAAATGTAACTCGTTTATCTGCGTATTTTATTTGCTGTGAAGACAAAGCAGCCGGTTAAAAAGAGAGTCATTTAATCATTCATATATTCCTCACATGACTAGTACTACCGTTGGTATAGATGAGATACTAGGCAGTGAGCACTGTGCATGAAATCCTATCACATGAACCGCTTCAAGAAGCTAAAATATGTTGACTTGAATATTAATATTACCAGCTGTAATTTGATTTTCAACTATGGGTGACAGCCAAGCGTTCCATAAATCGCAAATGCTAACGAGAGTTTTTATGTTGTCCGGTAATGCATGAAATAAAATTATCATTTCAAACTTTACTCGTAAGCTTTTATCAAGCTATTCGCATTGAAAATCATCATTATGTGATGATTCTCGCTTCAACTTTGTTCATATAGAATAGTAAGTTAGTGAATTACGTAAGCAGTTACCCATTTCAGCGTTGCACCATTGCATTTATGCTATAGCGCTTTTCAGGATGTTTTTTTCAGGATGCAGCGATCAGCTTTCGAAAAGAGTTTGTAAAAAATACAAAAAGCGAAATCAATGTCAACAATTCAAGGAAGCAATATGGAAGTGTTCCCTTACTTGTGAGACATGCCCTTAAGAGGATATGCGTTCGCTGCATGTACGCTGCCGTTCCATGGATGGATCATGCGATTTTTTTTCCCAAAAAAAACCGATATTGTTCATCCATCAAATCGACATTTCATAAAAGAATTTTCAATTGTGCAAATGTTCGACTTTCTAAGAGTTCAATATTGCTCGCATTCGAATTTGTCCTATCTTCATTATGAGCAATTTCTCGCTGAAATGCATGAACTCTGTTGAACTTGCATGTGATCATTTCGATGAGCTCATTTTGAAAACGTTTCTTTTCGTGTGTTTGCTACGCATGGTCGCCTACACCGATCATGAAGTTTGAAAAAATTGCTTTTGCGAAGCGCATCATGAAGACGTGTACTTAGATATGTCTGTACCTACGTATGTGTGTATGCATGCGTGCGTGTCCGTATATGTAGGTATGTCTGTACCTACGTATGTGTGTGTATGCATGCGTGCGTGTCCGTATATGTAGGTATGTCTGTACCTACGTATGTGTGTGTATGCATGCGTGCGTGTCCGTATATGTAGGTATGTCTGTACCTACGTATGTGTGTGTATGCATGCATGCGTATCTGTCTATTTTTGTGTCTAGTACTTTCGGCTCAAGAATCATCAAAGCAACAGTTTTCAAATGTGCGAGATACGAGTTGCGCGGTATGATGACAGCTCGAAGTCACTTCTAAGTTGTTTCATTCTCCTTTGCAAAGATTTTAAGCAATTTGATCGACAAAAAAAAATTCACATGCATTTTGTAACCGGTCAGACTGCACTGGGTATCAGCCAGGTAGTCAGCCAGGTAGATGAAGCCCTCTAATGGAACGTTAGGATGAACGGAAGGATGAGTTAGAATACTTCATGCTTTGTTAGTGGTGTCTGATTGCGTTTCAGACATACTTCATTATTTGGAGGAAGTTTATGGCAACGGTTGCGCCTAATAAGTATCGAGGCAATTCCATAACGCACATTTTCCCTCGTTTATGATTCTCGTTTGATTTGTCGAGGATGACATTTGAACATGTAAACCGCTCCGACACATCACTGGTACTGCCGCATCATGGATCGCACCATAATTCGCGAATTGAATGTTCCATTGCATTATGCATCAGGATGGGCTAAATGACTGCACTCGCGAATAAAAATTATTTACTACAAATTTTTCATTCGGAACAAGTCAGTATTCGGCGAATTTTTTCTTCTTACGGCTTCTTAAAATGCATTGCTCCGTTATCTTGGTCGGTACTAAAACTATACCAGTATTATACTATGTGCTGTACTGTGCTATACTTTCCCAATAGCACACTATATTTCGTCAGACCCTTTTTCATTGGAACACCTATTGTAGAATGATATAATTGGCCATCCTGATCCCCTGCAATTCGATATACCAAAGTTTTGTCCTCAAGTGAGTGCATTGTTGCGAAGAGGGACCAAGACGATGTTGCTTTGACCGGAGAAGAACATTTGTTGAATCCAAACAGTGTCTTATATAGTGACAAATAGCGTACACCAAAAATAACCTTTTGCGCTCTAATTGACATTAGATATGCAGTACGGTCACAATAATGGTTTTGAAGAGGCACCACATCGGCACTTTGAATAATATTGTGTATGCGAAGCAGCAATATTTCCATTACGAATTATACGGTCGTTTGGCTTTAGCGATTGTTGATGTTTGTGGTGAGAATGGCGTCAAAGGAGCATCAATGATGCGACCTTTTGATTTTCATCACGTTTGCAGTAAATGAAACATGATTCAAAATTTGATTAGCGTTCCCGACATGCATGACACACTACACTAGGCTCTAAATTTACCTCATACTAATTTTAACGTATGGAGAGAAAAAGGAGTATTGTTGTGAGACACTAAAATATCTGGCAGCTTAAATGGACGCTTCAAAGATCCGGTCCAACATACAGTTCCTGTTAACTAAAACGTTCTTTTCCGCTATAATGGACCGCTTTTTATCAGCTAAGATTGTTTAGAGGTATGGAGAAGGAAAGTGAGGTGCATTTGCTCGTTCACCTTCGTCTCCGATTGCGTTGGCTGGCTGTCAAGCAATACTTGCGAGAAAGAACAAACGTAGCGAATAAAGATACAGCATAAACGACAATGATCGGTGACGCAGCGGCGAAACAAATGATTGACTCATTTTCCATCTGGTTACAACACTTAGTTTTAGATCTTACTGAAATTGTGAAACAAATTTTGGAACTAAAAAAATCGATGAATATTTTGAACTGAGAGAATCGATAGAGAAATTTTAATTTTTCTTTCAGCTTTAAGCACTTCTGGAGCTGATAGAACTTTTTGAATTAGGCAGCTGATTACGGCGAAATGCGGCTAAACGCTTTAATGGATGAGTGGCATAAGGTTTTCAAAATTATAAGCACTAAAAGAAATCAATTAAATAAAGAGTATGATAGCCAACAAGCACACTCGATACGAGAGCAAAGGAGACTGATCAATGAGAACGTGTGGAAAATGAATTTTCATAACTCATAAAGTTCACGTTCATAAATTGTCCTTTTCATTTCAGAAAAACAAAGCGAAATAAAAAATTGATGGCGAATTGCGAAAAAGAAACCCTGTGCGCTATTCGCTCTCCTGAAATTCGTTCCGAAACATCAGATTTTATCACTGTTTATCTCATATCGGAGTGGCCAAACGACAACTTAAAAGAGCGCTTTAATTTCGGCTTCATGCAACCACCAAGACGGTGCTGCACACCGCCCAATCACGCCAACTACTTGGCGGGGGCTGCAGTTGTGCAACTATACGCAACGTTCGTTCACCAATCCAAGTATTTAGCGTGTAGCACCGCAAGTGGAATATGTGCAATGCAGAATGTTATAAAATGCGCTCTGGTGATTTCGCCTATGTAAATTTCCACAGAGCTAGCTGACCGGCTGTACGAACCTTTCCGTTTAAAAAATGCGCATTTTTCTCCCAAGTTGGTGCTGCAAACGTTTTCCTCAACTTTACCTTTTAATTTGCTCCCTACGTTTGCGATGAGCAAAATGGCGTACTTGCATTTGCGTATGCGTGTGTGTCGTCCGCCTGATAGTTTCAACGGTGGAACCACTGAAGCCTGAATGCACTGTACCAGCCATCTTGCAATATACCAGCGATCTTGCACTATACCAACCGTCTTGCACTCTACCAGCCATCTTGCACTATACCAGCCATCTTGCACATGCATCAGTCAAACTGTCTATCTTGACTGGTGTAGTGCAAAATGGGTCGAAACCTATTTTCACTCTAGCGGTTGCAAAACGCTTTCAAATCTTCTGACAGAACGAAGTGTCACTAATCAACCTTTAGATCGAAATCTATCAGAACTCGTGATCCTAGCTTGAATGCTTTCTAGGTGGCAAAATATACGCATACACATGCGCAAAAACGAATCCACATTCCGAGACTGCGGATTTGTGTAGCACAAAACCTGTGCGGTAGCCACGTGAACCAATTAGCAAAAATTTTGAAGTCATAAATCCACTAAGCTTTCTGACTACACGCTGAGTTCAAGAAAATTAAACTTTAGGGCTTCTCGTCGTAGCGAAAAGGTAACGAGGCTGTCATGTCTGTGAATGTATATTTGCGTGTATGCATAACTCTTTATGTATTTATTTGTCCGATGATTTCAGCCATTAAGTCACCGAAGTTACCGCAGTGTAGTACGACGAAATATTCTGGGAAACTTTTCCAAACAAGAACATCTAAACAAATTTGGGTACGATTCCATAAGCATTACAGTTGATCTACAGTAGTCGTGTGAACAATCGCGAGTCACTGAATCTATATACTAAAAAATACAACATTTTTTCTTCGATATCGAGCACAAAATCGGCAAAAAAAGTGAAGCATGTTGGTTGCTAAGTGAAGACAAAGAAATCGAGGAGATTTCTTCTCAGTGAACCAGGCGATCGACTACAGTAATCTCACTGAATACTTTTGTCTTTACCGTCGTCGTGTGCCTTTGTTATTGTAGTGTTGCTATAAGGTTTCAAGAAGCTCGCGCGAAGAGAAAAGAAAGAATAAAGTTGAGAGCAAGAACGTTTATCTTGAAGTCAAACTAATTCTTATCGATGAAAAGTGAATGCAACTGCAGCTGAATAATGTTCCACGAAGTATGACCACTATCAGCCAAGTTTATGCATATGCAGCCAATAATAGCAAGTGGCCAATATTATTTCTAAGATACCGACCATGTAGCTCATAAAAATCAACAAGTAAAACGTCAGCAACAATTGCAATATTTAATTACAGATATGAGGTGATTTGAGGTTCAATAAAGTTGCGAGTACGAGCAACTATCCACAAAAAGTTTCGTTCCTTAAGCAATGATGGCGTAAGCCATTGCTTCAATAATCGTTAAAGCATGTTTATTTCAACAATATTTCCCTATTACTTGCTGTTTGTACATATATGTAACCTTTATACTTACATATTACATATGTAATACTACCTTATATGTTTGTACTTATATATATACTTACATATATATGTAAGTAGGCGTTTTAGACTTTATCTTTCATCGCTGTACGCATTATTGCCTGAAAAGAAAGTATTTCGCTATACAAGATTTTTTCGAACAGCAAAACTGTCAGTGACTATTCTAGGCACAATTAAGCAGCGCTATAGCAATGCATCTGGGACGATAAGGTTTTTTTTAATGAATCTACTCTTTCATTTTGTTTTTTTTTTGAACCGAGGCAACTAAAATTGCATGGAATTGCTAGATTTGCATGGGATTGTTTGAAGGATATAGCCTTTCGATTTTTTTTTCATTGTGTCCTGGCCCAATCCGGTCTTCTCAAAATGGTTGCTTTATCATTTGAGAAGA
>JPKZ01000644.1:0-22800 GCA_000803305.1 Toxocara canis
AACATAAAAATTTTAGCAAAGTTCAGACAGAATAACCAAAACTGAAGACTTCAGTTTTTTTCTCAGAAGTGCATGAACAAAGAACAAGCGATTCGTCGTTCACATTTTCTTCTCTCCCCCTCCCCTCCCTCTTCAACGAACATCACGCTCTTTTTGGTAGCTTTATTCAGGCCCCGCATATGTCCAGGACACCCCGCACATACCAACAATAAATAAAGTCAAAACGTTTTCCCTTAAATACACGGGAACGGAAAAAACCATTACTATATCACACACGTTCTCAAACAGAAAAAAAGTGGAGATATTCATTTCAATAGCAAAAACATTCAGGCTTCACCACCAACTCAATTTATCAAACACTCAACTCATAATCAAAAAGGGGCATTTTTCAACATCAAATTTCAAGGCCCTATGAAAAACTAGACAATCTGATTTATAATATACCACCGGCAAACGATTCACCCTGGTCATCAGCCTGTCAACACACTTTAAACTCTAGTCAACCTAAACGGTGCTGAGGACATGACCTCAGCAGCACACTTGCAGTGAAATGACAAGTGTTGAATCTAAATCTGATGAATGACAACAATTTGGAAGTTCTAAAATGCCCCTCAAACATTTGATACCAACATTCAAAATTAATTTTAGCTCAAATTCCGTGCGAGCTGATACGCCAATTCTCAGGCCCTTTAATATTCCCTATTGTCCGGAATGTTTTAACAAACTGCCACAGGCAAATCCCCCATTCCATCGAACCATGCCTGCTGGAGATCACTTCGATTATTATAACCAGTCAATGTAAATACGATACGTTAATGGGACAATTGCAAAAAAAACAAAACAATGTCAATACAAAACACTACAAACAACAAGCGCCTCTCTCTGACTGTCGCAAACATCACTGTACCAGAAACATCCACATAAGAACAAGCTCATGCTAATGTGGTAACGCTTGCTCGTTCCTACCAACCTCCTATCACTTCTGGCCAGGAAACGCGTCACGCATTTTATCAACATTACCTTCAATTACCACCGAAAACATTATCACTTTGATTGATATAAAACAGCCAATAATCATCACCGTCCCACCTTCCTGCAACCTTACCTATCATATCCTTTAGTACGAAAATTACAATTTGTTATTCTAAAAAAGAAAGCTAAGTACAATTCCTGTTGCTCAAATTAAAGCTCGTAAGAGGAGCTGCTGAATGTTAAAAAAAAACAACAGCGAACACATAGACAAACACAAAGAACAACCCATAAGAGGTTCACAATAACAAACTACAAAACAGACGGCGAGATAGGATGGAGAGGGGACGGACCTGCCGCATAATAGTCCCATGTTAGCTTACGAGGGCAGCAGTTGGTGTCAACTTGTCCGTGCTAGCATCTCGCTCATCACTCGGTTCCAGCCTAAAATTACTGAATTATGTCAGCAAACGAGGACCACGCCAAACACCATGATAAAACAGACCACTGCAGATAACCATTATCAAATAGCAAAACTAGTCTGTACTGGTAACCACACATCGTCAAAATCATACGCTTAAAGGTGTAATCAAGAAAAGGAACAAAGATGCAAATTACTGATTAAATTATCATCCACAAGGGATGAACGGTGAATGTCGCAGTCGCAGGCCGCTCATCAGCTGAAGCTGAGAGTTCGAAAAAAATGTGAGGGAAGTAGGCGAAAGGGAAAACGAAAAGGGTTGAGGAAAAACTGAAAATAATCTGTAACGGGTGCCTGCCATTTGCTAAGGTAGCTAAAGACAAATGCGATGAGCTTATAACACCCTTCCACCCAATTCCCCGTCCCGTTTTCATAATCGCGAATGGCGGAGATCTCATTGTAATGCAACTGCAGAAACTAAAGGAGAAAAAGGCTAGTCAAAAAGAGGAAAAAGTAATCGCAAGAAGGAACCTTAGTCTTTTGCCGCCTGTTTGAAACGCCATTTCCTCGCCCTTGTTATTGCCCTCTACTTTCGGCTCACTAGCCTTCTCACACTTAGCAGCTCTCTTGCGGCGAATAATCTCCAGCGATCCACTGTCATTCACAGCATCGTGGTTCTGAAAGTGAATTTTAAAAATGAAGAGATTTCAGTAATTATGCACGGGGCAAAATTGGTTTCATTTCATTAGTAAAAACGCCAATGCGACTTTGGAATAAAATCGACTTGGAACTCAGCGGCACTGCAGCAGCTAAATATTCTGCCTAAGGGTACCACCAAATTCTGTGACGTAGTAGCACAGTTCCAATGCTGGAAGGAAGAGACACTTCCTCTAAAAGAATATTCCAAACCGAAAACCGGACGGGATGATTAGAAGGGACATAATACCAAACAGTTCTTACCTGCTCCCAGTGCTCCTCGACTCCATCATCATCCTCGCCTGCACTTCCCGGTGATGGTTCGTGATCGCCCGAAGTGCTACTCACATCATCGTGTTCGTCGGTGGAGGCAGAAGACAACTGACTATTCGGGCTAGACAACGGTCTACCCGCTGAGCTCGAGCTAGACGGCAAACTGCTCTCCCCTGATTCCTCTTCTTCGTCACTGTCACTTTCGTCGTAATCGACCAACGCCTTAAAATGGCGTAAATACTCGAAAATAGAAACTTCCCTATCGAACCGTGACAGACAAATCAATGAACCAGCCGCTCGAGATGTCTCAACTGGTTCAGATTGTAAGAACGCAATCTTAAACGCACTACAGTACATCCAGTGTGCATTAAAAAGTCGACAAGAAGTCGATGAAAAGGCCACTTTTATAGGGAAACCTGGACTCCGCACCTCATCGACCATCAGAAAGGAACCCGGAAAGAGTATTTATTAGATGTATTTAACGTTCAAGGATAAACCGAAATGAGTATGACAGCGAACTGTCCGAAGGCATTTGGCTTCTTCAACTGTTTTATATTCGCGTAATAATCCTCCATCCTTTACCCTTCACTAAAATTTTCATTCCTCATTTGCGGTCAGTGATTGTTGGCAGCCGACGTCGGGAAAGAGCGTAAATCGAACACAGCTATTTATGGTAAAAATTTAGCTGCAGGTGATAACAATCTGCCAATCAGCTGGATAGACGCGATAGGTATCGCATAGGTTTCCGGACCGAAATGATCGACAATCACGCAATTCGATCTCTTTAGGCATCACCGTACAGATAAATGTAATGCACCCATGCACCGAAAAGAATCGAACGCTGAACTAAAATAGGTATAAGAAGAACCTACTATAATTTGGCATTCAACAATTAAGAAAAGAAAAACAACAACGAAGTGGCACTTCAAAAAGAATCAAACATTGTTGCATCACTGCTCGAAATAGCGAAGAAAAGAACCAACTTTTTTAACGAGAACCGTGATGGGCGGGGAAGGTAGCGGGGCGGATGGTCTTTCAAGTGGGCTCGAACTCGATGGAGTAACAAGCACTTCGGTTGATGACACGACCGGATCACCCGGTGGTGAACCACTCCCTGCTGGCGGCGAGCGACATGGTGAACGCCTGTCAGTGTTCATCTGAAATTCAAAGATGAAATGGCTGTTTCCTGCAGATGTGTGAGCAGGCTTCTATCCGTACGGATCGAGCCATAAACCACCTCAACACCACCAGGAAAACTGAGTAAACCTGAACGAAATTTCCGTTAAAAAAAAGCGAAATCTCAATTTCCGTTAAAATCATAAATCATTTTAAAAAAATCATAAACCACATCGCAAAATGCGTTCCGTTAAAAGACAACGTCATTTTCGAGCGAACACGATCAACTCGCCCGAAACCTACGTTGCAGATTTCGCCTCTACACAAAAGATACCTCCTCACTAGATACAACAGCGGTGTTCACGAAATGAAACAAAGCAATCGAAACTCTCAAAGGCGACAGACAGATACCTTGATGATAATACGAGGAGTGGTACGGACTTTCGAGGGGTTTGTGGCCGATGAGAAAACGCCCTCCGATTCGTCATCCGCGACTAAAATAAAAAAAGTTACAGCTTATAAAGAAAACTTATTAAAACTTCAAAATCTTCGGAATATTTTAAGTGCCATTTGGCAGTGATTTCAATTTATTGCAATTATCGGCAACGGCGCCTTTCCCAAGAAGGAATCCTGCTACTTGCAGCCGAACTTTGCCGCAAAATGGCTATCCGCACACACAGATGGCACTGAACTTCCACAAATCGTCCAATCGCAAACACTGCCAGCACCGAGAAACTACGGGCGGGATATGCATCAACATGCAATATTGAAACATGCGTATGCGGCTAATGCAACTTCATTATCTACCCTGCGTATGCAAAATGCACTTAATTAAAAGCAGACAAAATTGGCGTTGAAACTTTTATTATGCATCTCCACATCCCTTCCCTCCCCCCCCCCCCCCCTCCACACACACATGTACAGAAACAACCTGCTGCAAAATAGTTTAGCCTAGCTCAAGTCTGACTCTGCGTCCCAAAGAGAAACAGCCAACGCACAAAGCATGTCAGAATGACAACACAAAATAGTACCTGCAAGCAATAAAATGTTAAATTTTCAAAACACACGCATCCAACTACGGTTTTTCCTATACAATATGTTATCAACAATAAGAAAAGTTTCTTACGCTTCCGTTTGACAACACTTGGGAAATTCGGCTCTGCACCACTTTTCCTCATTGGTGAGAATGACATATCAGAGCCTTTCTCATCCCCCGTTTCCTCCTTGATCTTACTCGATTCGGCAGAAGATGATGGCGAGACGTCATCACCTGGGCGCTTCGTCAAGGAATCTGAATCTTCTCGCAAAGGTGATCGTGCTGCGCCATTTGCAGCCCCTTCTCTCAGTTCCTTGCTTGCATCCCAATCCTCGCCTGTTGTTTGTGCTACATTCTGCAAATATGTATTCTTCTAAAATTCTGACCACCAAGAAGTACAAAAACAATCCCCTTAAAACAAAAAGACTACTGGAAACTCCTCTCCGCTCTTCTCAGATGGAAGCGGATCGCCTAACAGGCGAAAAAGCTGGACCATGACCACGATCTACAACAATACTAGATAAGAAACTCATTTCCGATACGTTGCGGTCTAGTGCTGCTTCTGCTAACGGCGACCCCCTCTTCCACATCCTTTCCCGAGGGATAACCTTTCATGAGATAGCTGGGTGAATTGACGCATCCTTATATTCACGACACATCACATTACCTTTAGTGACATAATGCCGTAGCTTCACCAGTCACATAACGTTCAAACAGTGCCTCACCAATATGCAAAACAGTCAAGAAGGTGGAGAATCTCGATGAACGATGTAAACACATGACGTATTTACCTCTGCGTCATCATCATTGAACCACTGTTCGTCAGCATCCGCCTGACGTTCCTTCTTCCATTGCGCACAAGTACTCGACTCGTCGGATGGTGACTTGCTCGGACTCTGCTCTAGCTTCGAGCTTTCGCGATCTTTGATCTTAACATGCATCTGTTAGCAAAGCAACCCACCACACTAAATTGTTAGTTTACCAAATCAGTGAAAGTGGAAAATAAAAAGAATAAAAAGCAAGCAATGCTCGGTTCCCACTTTTTTAGGGAAACTTTCACTGAATAGCTGAAATCTCAAATGACCTCCTCGTCCGTAACTTGAGAAAAACCTCAAAAACTCAAAATAGGCAACTCTGGAAGAGAGTTCAGGAAATGCTAGGTAAAGAAAAACATCAAAATCAAGCATCATAAAATTTATCTACCTGCAAAGATGCTTCTTCTCTGTCGTCCTCGCGATTCCCAGCATACTCCTTAATCCAGTCGTAGTAGTGAAGACAGTGATTACATTAGGGGTGAACAATTGCTCCCCACCTCACCATCCTTTTCCCTCCTTGATAGGACAAAAAAATTTGCTCGAAACTGAGAAGAACAAATTGCTTCTGCAGATTTAAATAAAGAAGAACAAAATGAAAAAAACCTAACCTGGTCGCATTTAATGCGAAGAGCCGCGAATGTTTTCACGTAGGAGATATCTTCGAATTGCTCGCCATACTTCTCGACCACATATGTTATTAAAATTTTGATGTCCTCCTAAACGAAACCACTGAACTTGTACAACGACAGTCTATCTCCTCAACACTATCCGTCGTTTCAACTAGCAGTGATTAAACAAATTTAGGCTTTTAGTCTAATTATTACGTGAACTTGATCTAATCGTTATTATGAATTATTTTGAAATATTATGAATTATCATGATATATTAAGAATTATTAATAAGCATTATGTGAACAGTTCTCACAGCTTTACGGGTTGTTGGTAAAAGAATTCAGCACGGTGATTACTACTGAAATAGAAAAATTTACTAAAATACGTGGTCCACTGAAGGTAATCCGGTACATTATGTGAATCACAAACGACTTTAATATCATGCCAAAACTCCATTTGAAAAAGGAAAACGTGTCGCTAGCTCGAATTTAATCCCCAGGTAGTTTCTAAACACAAATGGCGCAATTTATCACCTACCTATGCTTTATCGAAAAGCACTGAATTGCAAACGTTACGAAAGACACGTCTCAACAAATCTTACCGCCCTGATAAATTCGAACAGCTCAATGATCGCCGAATTCATGAGGTTGTATCGGTGCCCATTCTGCCTAAAGCACTGTACCACTGGTCGCATAACATCATCACGCACTATATATCGGAAGTAGAACTCGTCCTTCAGTTGCACTACCCTTCGCAAAAGCCGTAATGCACCTAAAATGCATTTTGCTTCATCCATTGCAGTGTATAAATTTTTATGGTGCTAAACCATACACAAAGAATAACTTACATGCTCCTTTAGTACGACATCTATCACTGACCGTAACATTAAAAAGCAGCAAATATTACAGAAGCATGTCCTATCCGCTCTCCNTCACGTGGTGATGGGATAGGGACAGACAATGCAACAGAACGTCAGACCAGCAGCGTTTTCGAATTACCGGCTACACCCGTTCCTAGGAAACACTTCCTAAGCCGGAATGTGCGCACAGAAAAGTAACCCTCAACGAATAGAAGGAATTAAAAAGATGGCGTTTGTGGTCTACAAATGTTGCAGTGATGGAGTTTCTCTGCCACATCACGGCCCAAAAATGCCGCCGATTGCAACTGGATGCGACATAAAAAAAGCTGCCAACCTCCCAACTACATCAACCTCCTTTCCTCCTCCTCACTGCCTTTTAAAAGGAATGTGGCAAGGAGAGTAGGGAGATACCAAACTCACTAAACAACAAATACGGTTAGAATATGCGACAAAAAGGACACGCACCACTCTGTGCGCAGACGAGGTACTGCGCCAATTGTGAGATAATTTCCTTGAACACAGCTACAGCAATGACCCAGCAGGCATGAATTTTTTCCCATCTAAATGCATTAAACATGAACACTTCATCCCGCAAAGCCTGACAACTGTGAAATTCTTTTTCAGCAGTCGAGCTAGAAGCCGACATCACTTAGTTTACATTCTGAGACACAGAGTGTGATGCAAACGCAAAAACACTGCTGGGCTCCACCTTTTCCAAACAAAATCCATCGGAAGTTAGTAAAATGAATTACTCGAAGCCATAACAACAGCAAAAAGGTGAAGATTAATAATAAAATAAAGCAAAAAATTACTCAATGCTAAAAAGTGATGCTTGCTTTGCAGAAGAACAAGAACTTTGTTGAGCAGTTTGTTGTTAATGCAGTAATTTCGCATGTGCACCGCATGATGCTCGAAGCAGAAACACAATAGATCAACCACCATTGCCTGTTTGTTTGCTGTATGGTAGTCATCTGAAAAAAAGCGATGAACACATATTTGTAAGCATATTCATTTTACTTAAGTTTTATTTTAGCAATTGGAAAAAAATAAAACTTCCCTCAACACACATTCTTTTTTAAAAATTAAGTTTAACGACCTGCTATAAACGACTTTCACTGTTGCACAAACAGAGAATCACATAGATCTGACGCTTCAAAATCGTCTTTCCTCCGACTGTAGCGGATATGGCAATGCGCCTTCCGAAAAAGTTGTTAGCTATTAGGAGATCGCCTACTAAACGCTGAACTGAGAAATGAGCTGTCTTTATGCAAATTTGTTCACCATCGTTGCCTGCAGAGACTCTAAAAACGCGCATGAAAAAGTTGGCAATTACTTCCGTTTACCTGCTTATCCATTAGCCACATGGGCATTTTTATAAACACATAAATATTTCATATAACCAAAGAAGGGTTGCATTTCAAATCGCCGAAAGGGGAGGACAGGCAGGAAGTGCGGGAATGAACCTACGAAGACTGAACTCCAAATGAGAGACGTTGTGCGAAGTGGCGTCACCTGACAGAAGAAGCTACTTCGAGGCCATACGCTATCATAAATCCCTACACAACTGTGCCACAGAAAACAAAGAAAAACTGTAACCAATGTAAGACAAAAAGCAGAATAATGCAACCGACGTAAATACTTTCACCACACTTTTTCATTTTAAAAAAACACCACATCCGCCGCTGTTCAATAATGGAAACATCTACCGACCGCACGCAGACAGCATCCTGAACACTCCTCTTCTCACCTACCACTGACGAACACTGAACACCCATGACGGCCACTGATAAGCACCGACCAGGAAACAACCGGAAATCTGACTTTTGTAAAATCCGTTCAACAAAACTGAAGCGGCTTTAAAAAAAAAACCATAATAACAAAAGTACTCCCTCCTCCACAAAACATAACATATACTAACTGCGAGGGAGGCAAACATCAGGACGTTTCCAACTTTCTCTTTACAAGCAAGCACACAAACAATCGTAACTGCACAATTTCATCAGATAATACGTGCATTAGCCACATGATTTCGAATAAAAGGCTGAAGCAGTGAACCTTTTTTGGGAATCCCGTCAGCAGTATTTTCGACGATGGCTCTGCACAATGTCTCCATGGAACGTCGGTAGAAGAATGTCAAGAACTCGTGTCTCTCACACTTGCTGTTCGGTGCAGAGATCATGCTATCCGGGTCGAGAAGTGATCTCATCACTTGCGCCATCGCCATTCCGGACGCCAGCTCCGGATCTGCATCGCTTAGCATACGCTCGATCAGTCTATTCAACAGTACCTGGTTCTGAAAATTGCAAAGTGGCAAAACTTGTGAAACAGGGATTAAAACTGTTAAAGAGAACATGTTGGCCAAATCTAGCACAATATAAAGTGAGAACAAACAAAACTGCGAAACAGTCAAAAACGAAATACTGATACTTACAACTGAAGGAAATCAAATATTCATTTTTCAAAACATGGTTGTGCATCCTCGCATCTTTCGCTTCTGATAAATTCCTCTTAAGGCTGACAATGTCTGCCCATTCTCGCTGCTTAAAAATTGGGTTGTAGCTAACTGGACAAACTAAAAATGAAGCCAAAATACAAAGCCGAACATTTTTTGCCTCCGAGAGGTTACGTCCCTGCTGCAGAAGGTAGTCCCTTGCGGTCTGTGGATTGAACTCAACAATCATGACGAACATCTCCACCGTGGTGGCCATCGTCTGTGGGTCCTTCGACATGATGCACGGCTCGATAGTTGCCAAAACATCGTTTTGCATCAACGTCTGCAAAATCGGTCATTTATGTATTTAATCATTCAACTCACACAAAAAGGCGTGCGCAAGATCGTATAATAGACATAGTACAACGGTAAAACAACAAAAATATGAAGCTACGACAGGAGAAACGAAGTGGAAAAGTGCGAGCTTATGAAGGTGGAATTACAGGTAATTAAAATACGTCTAAAGTATGGCTGTATTTTAACCTCGTGATAAAGGAATTTATTTTCACAGAGCTACACAACACTGCCAGCATGTTCCCCAGCTATCCTGGTTCGACATCCCTTCAAGCTGCTTATGGATCACTGTTTACGGTACCCTATCGATACGCTGACGACACATAACCAATCAATATGCGTCTTATTATCACTCCAAAAGATAAAATAAAAACCGCTGTTGTTATATGAATTGTTCTTAACGTTCTTTAAAAAATTTCATATTCATTTTACTTAAGTTTTATTTTAGCAATTGGAAAAAATAAAACTTCCCTCAACACACATTCTTTTTTA
Organism: Toxocara canis; assembly: GCA_000803305.1. Classification (NCBI taxonomy): domain Eukaryota; kingdom Metazoa; phylum Nematoda; class Chromadorea; order Rhabditida; family Toxocaridae; genus Toxocara; species Toxocara canis. The sequence continues at coordinate 10,074 of JPKZ01000644.1, forward strand.
AAAATTAAGTTTAACGACCTGCTATAAACGTCTTTCACTGTTGCACAAACAGAGAATCACATAGATCTGACGCTTCAAAATCGTCTTTCCTCCGACTGTAGCGGATATGGCAATGCGCCTTCCGAAAAAGTTGTTAGCTATTAGGAGATCGCCTACTAAACGCTGAACTGAGAAATGAGCTGTCTTTATGCAAATTTGTTCACCATCGTTGCCTGCAGAGACTCTAAAAACGCGCATGAAAAAGTTGGCAATTACTTCCGTTTACCTGCTTATCCATTAGCCACATGGGCATTTTTATAAACACATAAATATTTCATATAACCAAAGAAGGGTTGCATTTCAAATCGCCGAAAGGGGAGGACAGGCAGGAAGTGCGGGAATGAACCTACGAAGACTGAACTCCAAATGAGAGACGTTGTGCGAAGTGGCGTCACCTGACAGAAGAAGCTACTTCGAGGCCATACGCTATCATAAATCCCTACACAACTGTGCCACAGAAAACAAAGAAAAACTGTAACCAATGTAAGACAAAAAGCAGAATAATGCAACCGACGTAAATACTTTCACCACACTTTTTCATTTTAAAAAAACACCACATCCGCCGCTGTTCAATAATGGAAACATCTACCGACCGCACGCAGACAGCATCCTGAACACTCCTCTTCTCACCTACCACTGACGAACACTGAACACCCATGACGGCCACTGATAAGCACCGACCAGGAAACAACCGGAAATCTGACTTTTGTAAAATCCGTTCAACAAAACTGAAGCGGCTTTAAAAAAAAAACCATAATAACAAAAGTACTCCCTCCTCCACAAAACATAACATATACTAACTGCGAGGGAGGCAAACATCAGGACGTTTCCAACTTTCTCTTTACAAGCAAGCACACAAACAATCGTAACTGCACAATTTCACCAGATAATACGTGCATTAGCCACATGATTTCGAATAAAAGGCTGAAGCAGTGAACCTTTTTTGGGAATCCCGTCAGCAGTATTTTCGACGATGGCTCTGCACAATGTCTCCATGGAACGTCGGTAGAAGAATGTCAAGAACTCGTGTCTCTCACACTTGCTGTTCGGTGCAGAGATCATGCTATCCGGGTCGAGAAGTGATCTCATCACTTGCGCCATCGCCATTCCGGACGCCAGCTCCGGATCTGCATCGCTTAGCATACGCTCGATCAGTCTATTCAACAGTACCTGGTTCTGAAAATTGCAAAGTGGCAAAACTTGTGAAACAGGGATTAAAACTGTTAAAGAGAACATGTTGGCCAAATCTAGCACAATATAAAGTGAGAACAAACAAAACTGCGAAACAGTCAAAAACGAAATACTGATACTTACAACTGAAGGAAATCAAATATTCATTTTTCAAAACATGGTTGTGCATCCTCGCATCTTTCGCTTCTGATAAATTCCTCTTAAGGCTGACAATGTCTGCCCATTCTCGCTGCTTAAAAATTGGGTTGTAGCTAACTGGACAAACTAAAAATGAAGCCAAAATACAAAGCCGAACATTTTTTGCCTCCGAGAGGTTACGTCCCTGCTGCAGAAGGTAGTCCCTTGCGGTCTGTGGATTGAACTCAACAATCATGACGAACATCTCCACCGTGGTGGCCATCGTCTGTGGGTCCTTCGACATGATGCACGGCTCGATAGTTGCCAAAACATCGTTTTGCATCAACGTCTGCAAAATCGGTCATTTATGTATTTAATCATTCAACTCACACAAAAAGGCGTGCGCAAGATCGTATAATAGACATAGTACAACGGTAAAACAACAAAAATATGAAGCTACGACAGGAGAAACGAAGTGGAAAAGTGCGAGCTTATGAAGGTGGAATTACAGGTAATTAAAATACGTCTAAAGTATGGCTGTATTTTAACCTCGTGATAAAGGAATTTATTTTCACAGAGCTACACAACACTGCCAGCATGTTCCCCAGCTATCCTGGTTCGACATCCCTTCAAGCTGCTTATGGATCACTGTTTACGGTACCCTATCGATACGCTGACGACACATAACCAATCAATATGCGTCTTATTATCACTCCAAAAGATAAAATAAAAACCGCTGTTGTTATATGAATTGTTCTTAACGTTCTTTAAAAAATTTCATACCGTCAGTCACATAAATGAGTAAAACAACAACGACAACAGTAAACGACGTCCGTAAGCTATAGAATATTTTCTGAACACTGAAAATATGTCACAGTAACAAACCTTATAGAAAACTTCCCGACCCTGCGGTCCGTTCGGCTGAAGGGAGGTAGAAAAGGAACAAAATTCCTTCAAAAACATCGTAAGATCCTTTCTTCGCTCCGTACTGATTGATGGGTCCTTTAACTGATCGAACAGTTCCTTTAGCAACTGCTTGTCCTCCTAAAATCATTCGCTAAAATCAACAGAGAAGCAGGATGCCCCATGCAGCCAGGATAGTATAATATTTACACGCACATACCACATAAGGAAAATGTGACTGGACGATCTTTTCTGTCTCGAAATGTTGCCTAACAAAACAACCTGCGCAGATCAGTGCGCAGCTAGCAAACAAGGTAAGGAAAAATAAGCAGCAAACGAAGCTTATTGCAAATACCTGCAGCATCGATACGATGTCGACTCTATTAAAGAAGAGGTAACTATTCAACACCGATAGCAGATTCTCTTCGAAGAGAGATGGCGCCGGCAAGCACACATCCTGAAATATCAATAACCTATATGTTTCGCTCCTGCAACACATTCATACCATTATATGTAAAATGCAGTGCGACTTGTACAACACGAATTCCTATATCGACTAGACCATACTACGCAAACAACCGCTTATATATGGAACACCTCAAAACAAACGAAAAAAAAAAGATCCCACGCAGTGAAATCATCTATTTGTTTACGGAATCATGCAACAAAGTTGTGAACGACTGCCAATTCGAAATCTTAAACTTCACAGTCAATTAGAATTCTGATAGTTACAGCCGTTTCTCGACCAAAGCCACAACGAAACCAACAAACTTCTGGTCGCACCCCAAAAGCGGCCAAATTGGTGCACGATTAAAAAAGGAACAATAAACAATTACGTAAGGATTGAATGCAGTAAACATTTGGGGCAGCAACGCTGTGAACGACTAACTAACGCGGCTTGCAAAATGTTGTTCATGGAAGGTTGCAACAATGAATTCAACGTAGTGCCTGGCTGCAAAAAAGACATATGCCTTTACAGCAAAATGAAAAAAAAAAGGCACCACGAAACAATCAGAATACCACCATTCATCTACCATAATACCATACGAAGCCTTTCCAGATACTCATTCGATCCGCTAGTAACCACTATCACTGCTCACGTGGAATTGAGAACATCTCAGAACTTTAATGCTATAGCATTCGACCTAGAACAGAAACCCTGAATTTCCAACGCAAAAGCTCTAGGAGATCACAGCTTGCAATCGAAATCATATGATAGGTTGTTACCACATTACCCAAACATGAATAAATATGAACCTGTACATATTGCACTCTATAAGTCTGATGGATTTTCTGTCTCAACTCGTCGTTGCGAATGGGAAGCACCTCACGAAAGCGTGCTTTTTCGAAAAGGAACTCACGGTGCCTTCGTGGCTGCGGCTGTGTTGGATCGTACTCGAGCATACCAACAATGTTCCTGTAACTCGTTCAATACTAAAATTTGAACATTTGTTTGTCTTGTTTGTTTAACTGTTTAAGCTTCCCCCTTATGACTGGTGACGTCCTCTCCTGAGACAACGACGACTTAAACACGAAAAAATTCCCCCCTAGAAACATCCAATTGTTTGAATCTTAGGGACGAACGAACATGAATATTTCTGTTCAAAAAAACAGAACAGGAGAACGATATATATATGTATATAAATATGTATATATATACATATATGTGTAAATATATACGGCAAAAACTGACCTGAAGTAGTTTTCGTTGAGGAGCACTTCCAACAGACCATTGCGATTGAGCATGAACATGTCACGGGCTATCTGATGCATTATGCGCAACGCCTCTACGTTCTCCAAATCCTCACACATATGGAAAAGATCACACAGCTTTGCGACATACCTGAAAACTAATGCTTAAAAAGCCATTCATCTGTTCAACGCCCACTGATTTAATTCACTTATTCAGTTCAAAAAAAGCCCGAAATTTTCATCCGTCGAAATCTCATCGACTACTGCGCTACAGTTCTGTGTGCCTACAAAATGCTGCTATATGTGACAAGTGAAATAAACATCATACGGGTGGCATTCGAAAAACACAATAATACAGTGACCGATTGAAGCGCGGAAGTTGACTTGGAAGCAATGTTCGCGCACTTTACAACTCTGGAAATTAAAAAAAAAAAGATAAATAATGATCTAACCCTTGATTTTCAATGGCAAGCGCAAGCTTCTCGCGCAGCTGTGCAGAGCTGAAACTGCTAGAGAGGAGAACTTCGAGATCTTGGAGCCGAGAAAGTTCACATGGTGGTAATGTCACCGCAGCTGCGTTCACCGCCTAAAAATGGGAATAACGATCATAAAAATACTTTCGCCGTACTGACATCTCCGTCAGCACGCAGAACGTCGTACTTTGCCAAAAAAAGGCATGACCTTAAACAACGGCCGATAAACCAAACTGCGACATATTTTACAACACTTCGGAATACTTCACGAATGAACAGCGAGAATACTTGATTTACGGGCAGCCAATCCACAAGCTCAATCATTCATAACACATTTCTGCAACAGTTGAAGGATGGACAAAATCTTTGCGGTGCCAAAATCGATAATGAACTCATGAAAAGCAAATAAAATCACTGTACCCATTACCCTTCATTAAAGGAGACTGAGAAGGGGAACGACGCAAACGGTGGCCCATGTTCTAGATGAAAGCGCAACCAGATAAGCGAAGCGAAGTATCAGCGCATACTGCCATCATAAAAACCCTCTACGGTCAGAATCATTTTAGATTTTAGACAGTTTTTCTCTCTAGAGCATTTTATTTAAAAAAGTCCAGTATTCAACTATGAGCAAGCTATTACCAGCCTAATTGGCAAACAAAAAAAAACCCTCTGCTGTGCGCGAAAGAATGAGCGCTCCCAACTCAACCAGTAAACTAACTTACTCGCTGAGCATTGTAGACCGCTTGATTTCCTGCTTCGAGACCGTCTCCATCTTCCAAATCGTCGTAATTGCCCGTAAAATCCTTTAAAAAACCGCCCTTAACAAATGCAATCGCTAAATCGTAACTCACTTTGGTGAGACTCATAATTTCATAAAGCACCATTAATAAAAAGTCACATCCTCAACAGCGGTTCAGCGCCAAACCTCTGACGAAATTGCAGAAAGTTTAATGCAATATGAAGGCGAGGATTTTACGACAAAATTTATTAATCTCTCTCAGCCAGCACAGTTACAACATAATGGAACACAACAGAAACATGAAACTAGGGGACATTGCATGCAGCAAAACAGTCAACTCCGTTACTGATCAACTGAAGCGGAGGGAAGCAAGGAAGTGATTCCTCCCTACTAGATGGAGCTAGATGGCCGGATAGCACCCCATTCTCCCTGTCGAGACATGTCGATGTTGGTGACAATCCCAGCTGGCAGTCTCCTGAGCCCGGTTTGCCACCTCTTGTATCGATCTTCTGTTGGGCTTCTCCACCACCTCCAATCATCTGATACTCCGAGTTTGCCGACTTCATCGACAGTGGCCGCTCGTCATGTTTCATGCTGTCGTGCGCCTTGGCGGTCTCTTTTTCTTGCCCCTAGGGATCATCGTAGAAGCAGAGGTCAGGCATAATCTCTTTCTTGTCAAGAACGAATCCGACTTGTCGCGTCATTCTGCCCCTTGCAGGCCAACATCCACCACACTGCGGTAAACGCCAAATACGTATGCACAAAAAATCAAACACGGGCCTAAAATGCTGAGGCAGAAACTTTCGACACACTATGCGGAACATTTTTACGGGGATAAGAAGGAGGAGTGGGAAAAATGCCAAACATAACAAACGCAAACAGATTTAGCCAAATATGAGGAAAACAAGGAAAACGATTTAAGAAAATACTGAATACACCAGCAAACGATGACTGATACGTCAGCAAAGGTACATTAAGCTCCATAACGACTCACTGGATGTTGCTCTGGATCACGACCTTGAACCTGGCAAATTTTCTCCCAAATGTGTTCGCAACCGGACTTGTCTTGAAACGACAGTGCTAAATCGCAGGTGTCCGATTCCGACCAAACGATTAATGTCTCCTGAAAAGCACATTCGTAAGCGAATTAGAAGCAACACTCGTTACTTTCGTCCTTCCCTGTATGCCGCAGATCCGCTCCATAAACACCACTCCAAGTTGCACTGTGAATCCCAGAAACCGATACTGCTCACAAGATGCCTTCCGGCCCTCTTAACAAATAAACTGTACGAATAACCTTACTCTGCAGTATGCTTCGTTCTATGAATCTATTTTGAGCCGACTTTTATTGCACAAGGAATGCATCATCATTAGCATCTTTTATAGTGACAGCAGTACTACCAGATCAAAAACAACAACCAGTACTCCCGCATGCGTTAGTTTAAAAAAGCAAAGTACAATCTTTAAAAAGTACAATAAATAATAAGCATTACATCAAGCAGGCTTTCGCAGAAGACAGGCGTATGGTAAAACAGTTCCTGGGTGGCCATTTAAGGAAGTTTATTAAATCGCTAAACTGGAAGTCGCCTTTCCGAAGCTGCCAGATGAAAACTTCCAGTTGAAGGAATAAAAACTTAGCAATCGAAAAATGACAACTGGAACGGCCAGCACATCTCAATAGCAGCCAACAATAAATTGTACGTAGCCCGATGGTGCTTTTACTTACGCTGAAAGAAAAAACAATAAAAGAATACACTTGCTATCGAGAAGACATCGAAAAATAACGAAATGAAAACAGCTAAAGAGAAATGAAACTGCGCTTGAACTGGTCAGTGTAACAATTCGAGAAATTTTTCTAGAACGTTCTCATACAAGAAATTTTTACGAAAAATTTTCACTTCCACAAACGCAAATTGCTACACTCGTTTGTTTAGTCCTCGGATAACAATAAGGTTCAAAGAATATAACAAAAACTTAGCTTAAGGTAACATTCCTTTAACAGTTTCAGTTCTCAATTAGGCATCCTCTGCTAAAAATACCGTCAAAGTCAAATTGTGCATAACATACACACATCTGCCCCTAAGTTTGCTCCCCTCTTCTCTCCTCCACCCATTTATATTTCTCAACGAAATTTCGACTTACTCTGAAAAAAAAAAACTACGAAGTATCTCATTTGAAACACAAATAGGTTTTGACCGAAAAAAAACGAGAAGTGCGATAAACGAAAACTGCCTTATTGAAGTGCGCATCGAAAACAACTATTTCCTCACACGTTTACAGCGATCATATAGAAAGAGTCTACACGCAAACATGGAAACGCACAAATCTAACATCATTTTGACGTTTAGAAAACTCACTAAAAATTACCCAAAACTCAAACATCCGGGTGCAGTCTTAATCTTCACAGGACTGCTTACAGCTTTGCTATGCTCAACGGAGAAAAGTCTATCAAATTCGGCGACGAAATTAAAAGCAAGCAAAAACGCGACGCGGTCGCCCCATAAAACGCGACGTTTATAATAAACATCAAGAAACCTGTTTGTGGTGCTTCGTAGAATGGCGGAGAAAGATTGCATCCTAGCTGGAAGAAACCGGTGTTGCCAATTTAAAGCAACTTCCTTGATTAAACTCAAACATCCGGGTGCAGTCTTAATCTTCAAGGACCCGGATTATTTCTGCTTTCATTGGCAAACTAGGTTTTTTTTTGGCCGTACCAGCATAGGCTGGAATATGCAACACGACAACATCAAGAAACCTGTTTGTGGTGCTTCGTAGAATGGCGGAGAAAGATTGCATCCTAGCTGGAAGAAACCGGTGTTGCCAATTTAAAGCAACTTCCTTGATTAAAGGAAAAAGCTCAATTTTCAGGCAAAGGCATTCCCCCTCTCCGTATCGACACAAAAAAATAAAATTAAATACTGGCACAAACACCTCACAATCTCTTTCCCCTCTAAGAACAAAGGACCCGGATTATTTCTGCTTTCATTGGCAAACTAGGTTTTTTTTTGGCCGTACCAGCATAGGCTGGAATATGCAACACGACAACTTGAAGGAAGCCAAAGCATCAACGCAGCCGACGAAAATTTAAAAAAACAAATTAACCTCCACTCATGGTTATGTTGAGCACAATGTCAACAAAAATTCTGGTCATTAACTAGTGCATTGATTCACCTGACTTACTCATAACGATAAAAGAAACTTGCTCAGCCCATAATGCTGCTAAGGCGACTAAAATGGAAGCACAGCTGCTGCTGCCACATCGAAGCCCTTCTTCCATAAGAGCCATCATTATACAAAATTGAAGACCCTCATTTCTAGCCACACTTTCGTGACACTCAAACAAAAGCATCGCATGGATAACGTGTGGTTTTTAGACATACGCAGCCCCCGTACGCCACCACCATTTTGATGGTTTATGCATACCCTATGACCTGCATAAAAATTTTGCCTGTTCCCAAATCATTACACGTCAATAATCACACCGTAAGACCCCCAACAGTAATTATAGGGGAGCGCTCGCCGCTGTTCGGATTTACGGAAAAGTTTGGAGTAGGGCCTCGAAAATCGGCGTTTGTCTGAGAAATGAGAAGAACGGGATGTGAAGCGACTAATTTACAGATTCCACCGTTTACATTTACTTTACTTTCTGGATCCAAGGCTAACGCAAAGCGATTCAAATAAAAATGAACACTTCGATTTCTCCCCCTTATGCGACTTACGAATGTTGTTGCCTTCTCTGCGTAGAACTGAAAAAATTTATTTCATCCCGAGCGAATCACACATCCCAAATGGTACCACTGACTAGAGGCACCGCAAAAGCTTCCGCCTTGACAAAATTAAGCCATGTGCTGTGTTATTTCCGCATAGAGTCCAAACAAGCGATTTGTCACATAGTCAACGTAGGACCGCCAAAGTATACAGTTGTTACGCATCAGAGAACGCAAGCTACATTCACTTCATCGAAAAAGCAAAGCGCAATGTGTGCATGCGCTGCATAAAGGTTACAGCACGGTGCACACCACTGAACATATTTGCATTCTCACTTTCGCCGCATGCTAATGGCGTCCTAATATAATAAACGAAATGGATACGAACGTAAGCTCAAGTATATGGTAACGCACATCGTGTTATGCGCATGCTGTGGAATAACACCTTTGATATTCGTCTCTTATGGCTGATGTGCCCCATAGTTTGACCACTACTTGCTGCATTTACATCAACACTATGTTTTTTCTCTGTTCTTTTAGAACAGCACTTCACTATGCGTTCACGCTTGACGTTCACGTTCCCGTTCCAAGCGTTATAAAAGGGTTAATGTTACATTTGACTTAGCTTCTCTTAGCTTTAATTAGGGAGATAAGTTAGCATGCTGAAGAATCTGGTACTAGGTGATCACCGAAATACCCTGATGGTGACTGTTAGTTGCTGACATATAACCCAGGTATATATGGTTGTGCGTTTCGATGAAAATGTGTCAATCGCAAAGCGTACATCATGCCAGCTCGCAACTCTACCTAAATATACGTTCCTCACAACATGCCAACAAGTGATTTAAGTGTAACGACACTAACAGACTAAAACGCCTTATCTCAGCCCATTAACTTAACGATAATGGATTTGATACTTAAATCAGCATCCGTTCCCGGACACTAATACGATGAACTTTTTGCTGGTTTGGCTGAAAAAGTGGCCATTTGCACAGTGTGGCTGCCTCTAGCTACATGGACTCTTGCAATAAAAACAACAAAGATGATAAAATTTCTAAAAAACATCAAACTAAAGATTCGAGCAGAACGTGATTAATTGATTTTAAAAGTGCATCGATGAAATGGAATGGGATGTCACAACAGAAGCAAGCCAACGGCTCTCAACTGATCTGATAAATTTCCAGTTTAGCGTGGCTGGGGCATCGCGCAAAAGACACCCTTAAAGTTCACTGGCTCTCTCAAACGCGCGTTCAAATTTCGTTGCACTACACGATCAATTCGAATGCGCATTTTGTAATACAAGCGTAACGAACCATTCATCTTCCGAACTGCCCCGACCCGAGCCACTGAACCTATTAAACATCCAAAAATTAGAAATTTCCTAATTTTTTCCACCTCTGTTGACGACTTCGAGCGAAACACAATGAACCTATCTTATTTATCAAGTAAATTATCTTTCTTTGCCCTGCCTTTACCTAGCCGTCCCCTCCTGGCAATCTACGACTGTATCGACGTTAGCGAACGATTTGCGCCAGCTCCCTCCCCTCTCTCATTCCCTCCTCCTGGTCAGAACTTTTGTCTGCTCGCGAAGAATAATCCAGCTTGTCTGAGTCAAATGCATGTGTTAAATAAATGCATACATATTTCCTGCTCAGCTCAAAAAAGCCCCTGCAAACTGCGCCTGGTAGGCAACGTGGTAATAAATTTCCCCTAATTTCTACTATAAAACATTTGTCTGATTTGAAAGTCACGGACAACAAGACAGCCAATCATCACCTTCCGTCCCTAGAAAAAGTTAAACCGACACCATATGTCTCGTTGGAATCGGCAGCCCTAAAATGAAAGGTACCACTAACTTCTCAACAGTCAATATAACATGGGAAAATTCCATCAAAATCTTGAGACTACGTTCTATCAAGGTTCTCGATGGACGTCTGAAAAAATCGCAATCTACGAGCGCGTTTTTATTCTCCGCCTGCTTTATACGAGGTTCTCGATGGACGTCTGAAAAAATCGCAATCTACGAGCGCGTTTTTATTCTCCGCCTGCTTTATACGAATAATAATTAACTGTGCGACAAAGCCATCCACCTGCATAATCTTGCAGTGCGCCAAACCAGCCGAATATGCACAGTTATTTCTGCACAAATCCAGTTCAGCTTAAATCGACATGCTCGACTGTTACGAAATCGACGCCACGTTCCTGTAGAACTTCTTTTGCTCAATAACATAGATTCAATTCGATGGGCTCTTACTTCTTCAATAATTAAATACGATGGGCTTTCACTTCTTGAATACTTTATGCATTCTCACAAAAGAATAAATCTTTCTTAAATATGTGAGCACTCCCTGAGGGAGTCTGATCTCGATGCTACCGCTGACTATCGCACCATATATCAAATATAGTATGACAGATTCACGACAGTTTACACCAGCAAAAAACCTCGAAAGTTATATGTTGAGAAGTGCATACAGATGTGTGAATGGGTAAACGCAACGAGCTCGACAGCAAACAGTAACCGTCTCACACAAATGTACTAATGCCATTATAAAAACCGGCACCACCCGCGTTGTCGAGTAGGACGACACTTGCGCACTTCCAATGACGCACTTCTAAGAGATCACACATAAGCAAATTGGTGCATAGAACACTACGCAAAGCTCCACAGCTGCCAAATTAAGCTCACCAGGATTTTGATGGAAAGCGCGATATAATAAGACCTGTACTTAGACATAGCGCAAATTAGGTTGAAGCATTCAATTCGAAACTAGTAGAGAAACCTTAACTTCAAACTTCTGCACGTAATTCTTATTTTCGCGGAAATTTTCTCCAGTAAGGGAGCAAAATACAATGCTCAGAAGAATATTCCCGTCAATGCTGTTACGTGACTAACGTGCTGACAGATATTGCTGTGTGATTCATTTGTTATTAAACGTCTAAAGCCTAAAGTTCAACATGATTCTTTTGCTTAGCTGAAACTATTACGACTAGTTACATAACATCTAGCTAGTCGGGTAATAACGATGGGGAGATCAACGAAGTGGCAATCGCAGTGGTCAACCGATCTGAAGAGTCTAAACGTACGTAAACCGTATGGAAAGGAAGCAATAGGGATACACAACGCCTTTTACCTGCATAACATCTCAATCCAATGCACACTAAAACAGCGAAGACCAGCGACCAAAGTACATCTGAGTAATGCGGCACACCGCAACACAAATGTCCAACGTTCTTTGAGTTCCTCTTCAACGCTCTCACATTTGAACTCAAGTATACTAATTACAAAATTTAGAAAAATAAATTCCAAAATGAGCTGGTAATTCCATAACCAACGGCTGATTCGCCCGCGAATAAGAAAATTTAAAAAAAAAAGCAAAAACATTTTCTAGACACGGTTTCAAATTCATCGTTTACTGCTTTATCATACTCTTCTTAAAATAATATAGAATCATTCGAAAGGAACAACGAAATCTTTCGTTGCAGTCTTAGGACTACTTCAGTCCTCCTTGCAAACATACTAAACCATATGACCTCTCGAATTTAAAGAAACAATCAATAACCATTTTCTTCTTTTTCTTACCTCCGATTACGAATGGCGTCTAAAGCTAATCGATTTGCGATGCAAAACTATCATTGCGTGATAGAATTCGCTGCGAGAAAGTGCATCTAAGCAAACAGCAAACTTCATAATCGCCTATCAGTCCCTAGCGCTCTGATCACTGAACACGATCGCAAAGCGTTCAATGATCAATGAATAAAAATCTTAGCCACAGCCATCACTATTTCAAAAAACGACACTGGAAAGCTAAACCTCATTTCCAGACGTACCGACAGCAAACGGGAGGCTGCGCAGGAAGGGTAAACGG
>JPKZ01000644.1:22935-38059 GCA_000803305.1 Toxocara canis
GAGTAACGCTTACTTGTATATGCTGCTTCTGAATTAAGCAGCTTTTACATATATTGCATCTTTCATAGAGGCATGTTTTATGCATGAAAAATGAATTCAAATCTACACTGTGCCTCTTACCTAAACCTTCTTGCAAATATGAACTGTTATAAAAATTGGAAAACTTCTATTGGAATTCCATGAGCTACGAAATGTCAAGAAAATGTGAAGGATTAAAAAACCTATTTCTCGTAGGACAATGAAAATGAAATCACAGAGTGCCGATTCAAATAATCAAAATTACTTTGACCTCAAAATATCCCATGACATATGTCATTCCCCTTTAGATATATAAAGCATAGAGTACACTCATCAATGGGTATATATTGATAAGAATTCAAAAATTGCCTTCATTTTCTGATGAAATCTACTAAAACGAGGCCGATGCTACAGAGGGAAATACGCTAAGATATTTCTAATGCCTAATACGTCCAAATAAGTGAAATGCAATATTTCACAAAATGAGCGACCAAAACGCACGGCACAGTCAGCCTTGCAACAACTCACAACAACAACAGCTTCAAACTGAATATGTTAGATACACAACGAGAGTTGCGTATAGCACACAAACACCGCCCTTCTGTTCGTCAGTGATCAAACACCAGTGCAATCAATCAGTCGTTCTAGCCAGCCAATCTACGCAGGCAGCGTAGAAAATGCGGTTTCGCCATGCTCCTCCAATGTACTCCGGCTTCTTTGACAGGGAAACGAATTCGGCTGTGCCGTACAGAACACACATTCAAACAATGCCGACCTTTCCTGTTTCTGTACAACATCTTTTTTGTACTCAACATAAAGAAGAGATGAAGCATTCCATCACATGAACGTCAGTTACCACATGCGTATGTAACTGTTAACTTCTGCATGCGCAAAGCCTCATATAAAATTCTTTTTCTCTCCCTCTCTCATAGTCATTCCCTATCAAATAACGGATGTTCTTATGCTCCGAAGACATCAGTTTTGTTGCTCTTCAGAGAATTGCAATCAACAGCCACAGATATACGCAATCAAACGTCAGGCAGTCCTTCATTCATCACTGTTGGCGCACAAGCTTCATCTTTGTGCACTCATACCCAGCGAAATGTGTCACCAATTGTGAGACCAAACATTCCTTGTTAAGAAACACATGACAACGACTGTTCGTACATATTGCAAGCCACACAATAATGAAAATAGTGCAGCATGACTTATACAATACAATCTAGCTCACTAACAAAAAAACTGCCCACAGGAATTCCCAGGAGGCCCTCAAAAACCAAAACGTGCTTCTTTTCCCTTCAATTACTGTTTTGGCATGAATTCAGATCGCTACCACTCCGAAACTTCACTGTCTGTATGTTCTGCAAGGGCAGGCTTTTGCTCTCCCCGACCTCACTTTTCTCCACCCTCTCAACTACGCTCACGCTAGGGGTTGCAGGCAACGAAGAAAGATTTCAGCCTGAAAAAAAAAAGCGAGCAAAAGAGGAAGGAACAGGCAGACAGGAATAGGTGGCAAACTGCTATCAATCAGCAACCGAACTGCAGAGTGATAACACAGAAAAACTACACGGGATGTGCGTGTGCACTCCCGAACACGTGCGAAGCGTAACTAAGTGTACTGGGTGAGAAGTTGGAAGTGAAAATGTAAAGAGCGCTCATTTCTTTGACACAGCAGTTTCCACATTAAAGATCACGAGGTCAATATCAGCAAACACAGTAACGACAACAACCTCCCTTTCATTAAAAATAGCGACCGCAGTAAAAGCGCAGAAAAAAACACGAAAAAGCCAAAAACCTAGTTGGGGTGGGGAAAAAGATGAACTAACAAGATAAGGGTGATCAGATTTAAGGTAAAACTTCGTCGACGTTTGCAAGTCTCGAGTGGTATTTAAAAAGCTAAAGCAATCAAGCCATCCGAAACGACGAATTGCTAAGGCGTTTTTTGGGGGGCGAAAAGAGGAAAGAGGGTCAAAATTAACTTGCAATCTATAACAGCATATTAGGTAACAGTAATATAAGATTATATTCTGATACAAAAAAAGATGGAAAATAAGCACAATGTGAGAGGCTGATGTGTTGATGCTCATGCGTGTAACATAAAATGGCCATCAACTGCCGAGCGGTTCCAAAAACAGAATGTGCAAAACGTGAAAGTATTCGATCCTGAAAACTTTCATCAAAGACTCCGACAGGAACATTTCATATTAAATTTCTTAACTTCAAGTTTGTTCACAAATGAATATAAATGCGTTTTGTTGACAGACCCCAATGCTTTAACCCAAAACAAGGACATAAATACACGACCAGGAGCTGGTGGAATCGGAGACTGCAGGCCTTCGACAGTTATAAAGTGATAAGTCACAGGCAGCTCTCAGACACCTTCACATATAAGCCACCAGGTAAAAGCTCAGCAATAAACGAATTCAATTTTCAACATCCTTTCTCCCACCCCCCCCCGTATGCACTTTGACAAACTGATGTACCCAAATCCTGCAAGCGATTAAAGCTGATGCAGCGTATGGCATACTTCAGAGCGCACTTCCGATTACTTCCCAGCCCACGCAGCACTATCACAGCCAACTGACTGCAACAATAACATAACCACAGTTATACTACTAAATTATCACTTATCATATTATCATCGGATGCACGTTCAATTTTTGGGAACTCACTCTGATGACGATTCCCAGATCTAAGCGTAATAAAAGCTTTGTTCTGAAATGAGTACTGACAACGTGAAGGCGTATCGTTTGCCAAATTACGCCGATCCTAGCCCCTTTCAACAACCTACGAAAATAACAGACCTGGTGTTGCACTCATGTAACATGCCATTTGCTTGCCGCCTCAGAGACATCATTGCATATCTGCACTTCACAGTTCCATATCGCTATGCGATGCAACTATCGTTGTCACTGCCCAAAAAAACTACTGGCCCTACTAAACGGAACCGCAACAGAATAACCCTTGAGGTTATATTCCATTCTTTGGTCGTTAAGTAGGTAGTCACGAAAGCAATAAAAACGCACCTTGCAATTCTGTCATCAACATATATATATGTATGTATGCATGAGGAACGTTTTGATTTGTTTGCCTCACAAAAGCCAAACACACTCTCACGCTAAACAACAACTAAGCACATCACTAAGATCGGTTGTCACATTAAAATTTATAGGACCTCATTCGGATACAGCTAAGCGGTTGCGCTCAATCGAACTAGTCTTACTGACGCATTTAAACACTCCCTTAATAGCAAGCACTCTCATAGAACTAATTATATTACATACCGAAATAAGCATGACACACAAGGAAGAATGCGTTGGCAACCTTTACGTGACACTCCATCTGTCTCCTGCCTCAAATGAATAACTTAAATTCAGATCTAATTTCTTCTAAAGATAGAAAATGTACAGAATTTTACTGCAGTTTACCGCCAGCAAAACGAGTTACAAAAGCAGAACATGGTAAGCGAAATAACCATAAATGCAGCAGAATTAAAAACCTTATCTCTGCTAACAGCAGTTCTATCCGGCATGTTGCAAACAGCAAAACTGTCAATGAATGATTGGAAGTAGACTCGATTATATTACATGCGTTAACAAGCAAAAAATACCAAAAACCTAAACGAGAATGCCCGCGCAGTTCTGACAAGCCCGTCGCAGATCCGGTGATACCGACTGCGAAATGATCAAAAATTGTGTCAGCAATGTAACAAACGAACGACTTTCACGAGTTGAGTGAGTAATAATCACTTTTCAACAACAACCAACGCAATGACGTTATGCGCATTGTGACATCATAGACAGTGCGCCAATTCTCACTACTGCAGAAAAACGCTGCGATATCACACATGCAATACACTTCCCTGTGTCTATCACACAGCGCAAATAAACGTAACAAAAGTTGGAAACGAATGTTGAGAGTTTCTACTAGAACAGAAAATAAGACGTGCTTACAGACAGATACGCATATGTGTGAGTATGGTAACTTCGAAAAAGCCGCTAAAGTACCACGCTTATCATTAAGCAAATTTAATGAGATGGCAAACAAAAGCTACGCATTGCATTGGAAGGTAAACGATCGCTTCTTTGTCACATAAACGGTCACAGTTACAATACAACACAAACAAACATAGTGTGTTACATCATCTCCCTCCTCCACAAAAGAAAGAGCTGCAATCGAGCTCAGCATCCCTATACACAGATATGACTATGACTGTATTTTCGCATCCTTATACATAACCACAGACATTCCAGCAATCATCAACTTCCAATAATTCCACTACGTGATCTCCCTTAAAAGGCATTCCTTCCTCCTCTACAACTGTCCTCTCCACCGTTTCAACGCAATTCCCTGAGTTTTCTCTCATTGAAAATACACGACTATTTTAACGATTGTTACTAAAAGCCGTCATCACGCACTAGTTACTAATCAGCCAGTATATGAACTACTACCACCACATCCATACGGATGCACTGGCTGCGAAACCTATTAAAACCAAAACCTGAAAACCCATGCAACTTTGAAAAAGAAAACTAGAAGGTTATACGCTAGTTCCACCTCCATGAACAAAGAATCGCCATCCATGGCTTCTACAAATGATTCCCTTGGCTGCAGCTCCCTTCCCTCCCCTTCCAGCACTCATGAAAAATGAGCTCCCCGATAGGCTCTTTCAAGATAACGCTGCATCCTCGAAAACATTCAAAGGAGTCAAGAAGTCACCCTGAAAAGCTACAGGAGCTATAAGAATGTCGACAGTGCGCTGTAACAGACGTTGCAATGCTTGCAATGTATATGCATCGAAACAGCAGAATGAGCATAAAGTCGCTGCTCTCAGAACTGCCTAACAGAACGTGCAGTTACGTCAGATATAATTCACATGACGCATTACAAAAACTGACTGTAGCGTAACGCATTCGTCAAACATGTTTTACGACAGCTATTAGGGGAGAAACACGCAGCCGCATGCAGGAATCGCTGCCAAATGGTAGGTATATGTTCGGGACGATACAGTATGAAATAATCAACAGTTGTACAACAGCTCTAACAAGAAAAACCAGCCTTTCACCACATCGCCAAATCGGAAACTTTTAGTGAACAGTAACTTTGGATATGAAAATTTTTAATCATTTCCAACCCCAACGTCGCCTTCGAAACCAACGCAGCTGCATGAAAACGGCATGGTTTTGTAAGAAAATTCGTAACTCCGTCTTCGACAGTTCACGGACTGAATCCAGTAAAGCTGCGGCCACGTATATATACCTACATGTATATATATATATACATATATATACATATACATATATATACACACATGTTTTTGTATGTATTTCTATGTGCATGTACATGCATACATACATATATATAAATATATATGCGTATACGTACATATATGTACGTACACACATATATACATGCACATATGTCATACATATATATATAACGTATACACATATACATGCACACGCGCACATATGCACAGATACGATTTCACCCTAGTGCGTTATGCAGATTCAAATTTACCAAATGAGCGAAAGGATAAATACTTGTGAAATGCACTGACCTGCTGTTTCTGATATATGGTGTCCATCAGAATTCTCGATTCGAGAACGTTCTTCTCTGAAAACCCGTGAAGATTTTAGCAGTTTCAACAAGACGAAGGCTGAAACTGAAATAACGAATAAAGCTGCTTAAATATTTCGATCAAAATGATAGATTATGGCACTCCATCTCGACTGCAGTGAGAGTTCACCTGACAAAAGCAATGGGCGCAGAACTTTGATTCTAATTCACAGTTCACATATAGCTTCGGCAGGATTTATCGTAAGGGCGCGGCGTTTAGCACAGTTGCCTGCCGCAGGCTACTTGATGATTCTATTTCCCTTCCCCCCTCCCCCAAGACATACACACAGCGCTGCTCGTAAGAGATCACCTGTGATGCTCGTTTATCTTCAAAAGGGCAATATGCTTTTATGCTTACGCTAAATTAAGCTGAGGAAGGCTGGAAGAAATTTTCGCAAAACCAAACTGACAAGGTCCCGTCTGTTACAGAACGGACTCCATCTCCATGACTGATTTCTTTGTGGGGTGGATAAGGATGGCGAATGTCCGCATATGGCTCTTGCATCATGAAACAGATATTGCTGAGATGTGCCCATCACATTGTACAGTGAACCTCCCAGAGTTTTCATTGCTAGGCAAAGAAGTTTTCAAATCGAATGTTCGTAAAGCCTGCACGGGAACATGCAAAACCAAATGCCACCTCGGAACCATGAATCTACAATGGGTAAACAAATGAGAGAACTTGCCATTGTGTTCGAGTCGAACGACAATAAATGTGGCTCCTTGATGTTCTGGAGAGGAGACACATGCCACATGCCCCGTACCTTTATCATCCCAGATTCGCTGGTCACATAACACGTACAACTTAACCCGATTCCTCACATCCTACAATTGTTTGGTTCAGTCTCTTCACGCACTCACTCCTATCACCAACGCCTGCAGCATTCCCCGCCGATAGGTGGTCCACCGATATTGACAAGCCATCGGAATGCTGTATGGGAAGCAAAATGGGCAATTCTGAAGGAACTGCAGAAATTTTACTTTTGAAGACGAAAATTAAACTTGATACTGGGAACTCGCCACATTCGTGTAATCTTAGAAAACAGACAATGAATGAAAGTTTTAAAAATCTTCTCAAGCTAGCATCAGATCAGGCGGGTGTTGATGTCCTTATAATATTTCTTCCTCCACCCTCCTTATAATGCCCAGACGGATCATTCCCACTTTCGATCGGTCGATGCTTACAGTTAAACAAAACACCATTTCACTGGCGTTTTCGAGCATTTTCTAGAAGATTTGTGAACTGGACGATCAGATCATTTGCAAAACCACAAGATTACTCCAACAGATAACATATCTACATATTTTACTTAGATGTAGTAGTCGAACGAATAATTACTGGTAGATAAATTGATGTTGGAACTATCTGAATGGATGAAATGAGATAACTGCCGACAAAAGTTCTGCTGATTTTCATAGAACTTTATCGAAGCCAAGATTCTGATCCACAAGGTATGTCAAAAAAGAAAGGTCTGTGCATCACAAAAAAACTTTGTTTTTGTTAGTCCTTATGCGCCTTGACAAAAATGTATCAACTCATGATGTCGTAATTGCTCGTATGTTCGTGGGCATATCTATGTGTATCCAATGGTTCCAACAGCGCACCCATCTACTGAAGCCCAAATGCTATGAAATTTGGTTATACATGCTGTGCACAAATCGTCTCATTTTCATGCCTCTATATACACTTTTGATGAAGATATCGGAGATGAAAAAAATGGAAACTCTCATGTCAATAATTTTCAAGTGTGCTCTAAAAGTGGTCGATTCGAATCGGCGAATGGACCAGAAGGCTAATTTTTATTGGAGCTTTCAATTCCCATCCTTCAACATCTGCATTTGTCACGAATTTCGTAACAACGACAGATTTAAAACGCCGGAGAAAATCACAAAATTTTTGATGCGTTGTGTGACGTGGGTTAATTAAATCATCTGACGCTCGAAACAGATCTCTCATGTTGGCTTACAGCCCCATATACCTACTGGTCCAACTAGACATAACGCTACAACAGCTGCAAAAGAAAAAAATGAGTTTGCAGTATTAAAAAATTTTGTCCTGTTGTTTATGATTAGCTGATATTTTATCGTCTGGAGAACGACTGCTTACTGAATTTACCTTTCACTGTGTGTGTGTCGTATCCGATTACGAATGAACTTTAAAGCTGAATGATCTAAAGCAAAAAAAAAAAATCTCACCCTCGGTATATCGACTTTTGCCAAATGTCTGTTAGGGTCGTCTTCGTCTCCCTCTCCTTCGACGTTTTTTAAACTGCGACATTCGTCCCTTTGCTGAGGCACACTTTTCTCGTTGATAATTGCTCCGGTGTTCGCCTTCTGATCACTCATTCCCACATCACCGTTAGAGCTTGGCAGACTGGTGCGCTCCGGTTCAGGCATTAACGGTCGGTTGTTAGCGCAACTTCGGATTGGAAATGGCACCAAATGATCAATAGAACAGCGCGTTAAGGAAATATCTCTTCAGTCGTTTGCGTTACTTTTTGCCGCCCAACTATAAAATAATTTCAAAACCACATAAGCATTAGACGTGCAAATGCACAAAGAAAACCGCGTATAACAGATAAAATTTGCGCAGACTTGCGGTGCCAATAACCGAGGACCTATGTGGAAAAAAATGGTGCAAACAAAACCATTGTAAAAACAACCTAACCATATCAATTACACAAAATGACATGTATTTCTTATGGACAGGGAAATCAGTATGCAGAAAAAAATAAGACATGTGATCACACACAAGTACGAGCGAAAACCGGGAAGCGAGACTAGTGCATTTTGGGGTATGGTTTTGCAATATTATCTAAAGGTTACATATCTTGAGGTGGCCCACTGATTTAATCTGCTTGGTATGATGCCTAAGTCCCGCTCCCTTCCTTTCATTTTGAGAACGGGCTGGGCTGCTGCTACGTTCGACTCACAACCTGGAAAAAAACTACGCCATACCAAACCTAAGTTTCGTGGAATTTTTAAAATAAGAACAAGAGTAATTACGAGTAACAAATTAACGAATTAAATCAACAACTAAGTATTAAGCTAACTAAGAGCATTAACAAGTTAGATTAGGAGTAACAAGAACAAAAAAGAACACAAATTTTATTCGTTCCTTTAAAATCGCGGAATACAAAGGAATTCGCAATCCCAAAAATTAATGATATCTTCCTCCAGGTAAGAAAAATCAACGTTTTATATATTCAGATATGAGCATATCGCTACTCTTCAATTGCAGGTGGTAGTTCTAAGACGAAAAGCCGTTTTCAGCTGACGCAACAATTCGCTGAATAAAATGAAAAATTAAATCAAGTGAAAAGAGAGAGGGAAGAAGAGGAAACACATTGAAGAATTGAAGCTGCAACCAAGTCTGCAAACCGGGGATGCTGAACTCCTGCACGCTTCCCCCCAACATCCACCTCCTCTCCTTTAGCTTACTCTAGGAATGGTGTTTTCAGACGAAATGGAAAATCAACAAATGGAGAAAAAATAACTGAAATATGGAAACCTACACCAATAAAGGCACGTTCTTTTAGTCTTTCATTTCCTCAATCAAAGGCAACATTTTGTGAGATGGGAAATCCAGCTAGACGGGTTGGCAATTTTTTGTACTGCAATTAAAATCCGGTATAATGCGATTTGTACCTACGATCGAACTATTTCCAAAAACCAAATGCAAAAAAAAACCGTAGCATCTTTCACACACTGCATGGTCTAAGCTGAATATAACTTCTGCCATAGATGTATATAAGTTATGGAAAGCTGCTGCCGCTCTAGCCCATCCTTCTCAAATAATCAAGTTACTTTTAACGAACGTTACTCGAGGCTTCGATAAAATAACGAGGAAAGCGTGCCAGTCAATCGATCTGTCCAATTCGATAGCCAGAATGCCTAAAAAAATGACCGCACATCCATCGTGTACTAACAAACGTATAAGTGAGCAATGAGTGATCACCAACGACTTCCTCCTCCTTTAACGAGGTGAACCCAAAACCGTCGAACAAGTAGTACCTCATGGTACAATCGTTGTTGACGTCACCGAAAAAATTCTCAACGAAAACAGGCCGCAACGATTTTACGCGCTGCCGGACGCGCGCCAATCCATTTCAATGAAGGTCTTAAGCGGAAATCAATGATTTGAACGAGGCTTGTCGAGATATTTGATTTTAAAAAATTTCCATTTATAGAAAGCGCACTCCCTCCCTCACCTACTAGCCCCGCTCCCACGCCCTATAAATCGATGAGGATGTTTCCCAACAAAGTAATATAAGTAATTTTCCGTTTATAAAAAGCGCACCCCCTCCCTCACCTACTACCCCCTCGCCCTATAAATCGATGAGGATGTTTCCCAACCAAGTAATTTAAGTAATTTCGAGTGCCACGCACAGTCATTTAACTTATGAAGTACAATCCAATAGCGTACAACTTCACTTGCCCGAAAATTAATGCGGAGATTGTGGGCAACGAAGTCAGCAATCAACGGCTGCCCGACAAGTGATTGTCAAACGGCTATCCCAGGTGAGTGTGTCTGACGAGTTATCCCGAATTTAAATTTACTGATCGGGTGGCAAACATCTGCCCTCGCTATCAATTTCGGGGGGCGCGATCATTGTGGGACGTGAACGGAGATGCTATAAAACCTGAGGAAGGAGAAGAAGAATGTTAGTGAGTGAGTTATTATTATCGAGTTTGAGTTATTATGTATCGCTGGTTCATCTCCACGTCTATCCGTCCCATCGCTCGATCGGCAACCCTGTGACATTGGGACGGTTTTCAAGATGGGGGTTATTATTGCGTTCATTTTACTGCAGCACCGTTTATCTTGAAACTGTGCAACTTCAATTGCGTTATTAGTGTTTTGCTATGTCCGTTTTCTGGTTGTAAAAAGTTTTTGCCTGATACAATAGATTCGGTTCGATTGTTGTAGATTTCGCATTTTCTAGATGTCTTCATCAGTCGATATTACAACCAGTTCGAATACGGAGCCTTTTTGACATTTTGATTTAATTGCCTCTGTTTCAACGAACTTCTTCACTTCCTGATCGCTTTTCTTTCAGATTTGCTTCCACTAAAACGGCTTGAGAATATTATTGTTTGATGAGGGTACCGTTCTTCTATGTTCTAAAAATGAGTTAGGAATTTCTGGAATTATTTTCTCTTATCAGTTATGATCGCCGAGAATTTTCCCATTTTCAAACGCTTTCAAACTCGATAAATTACTCATAGAGTTCCTCCTATCGAATAGCTATGTGTATCCCTACGATTTTAGCTGCGCGCTAGTTATCATTGTTATATCTCTTCCTATGTTGTCTGCAGGAATCCTTATCTCACATTCTCTTTATCATTTACTGTATACATTCTTTTTCCGTTCACATATTTGTGTTTTGTTTAAAAACCTTTATAAATATAATCGCATCTCCTTCATTATGCGATGAAGCATTCGCCACCAACTTTTCTCTCGTTTGAACTGCGGTATACAATTCTACCGTTGTACTGAATGAAGTAAACTGTTCTTTGGTTACTTCTCACTCCACTAAACCATTATCTTCCATAACAGTCTTTTCTTTTCCACTAAATTATCTTGCGAATCGTTGAAATGGTTGTGTTTCAGTGATAATGGAGTCTTTTACGCAGGGCCATCATAAGGCGATATGCCGTTATCAGTACAATATTGACCGCATTGCGGCCAAATATCTGAGAATGGCGTCTATGACAAATGCTGTTATTTGTCTGGACACAATGAAGGTAATTGATTCAAAGAAACCCTTTGTAAGCATTGTGCTACGTGATAGTAATGCCAACACTAAAGAGGGTTTTTGATGGATGATGAATGTGTTTTAGGGAGCTCCAAACATAGATGTTTTGCAAGTTATGCTAACGCTCGAAGCGTGCTATCTGGAATGAGATTTTTTCTTGATCAAATTCCCCAAAATGTCCGACATTGTCTTTTTAATGTAAATCTTAACCACTTTAGGGTACAATTGAATTGACCGTTATCGTTACCAATATGAGGGTTCACTGTTTCATTGTCCGCTGATGGTTATCGTAATATGAAACTTAGTGAAATCATTCCGTGTATGTGGAACAGTGACCGTATTCATGCTTAGTACTAGCCAAAAGATTTCGCGAGCAACATCCACGAGGAAATAGTGGGACTTACAACACCATCATTTATGTGCTTAACGGGCAAAACAGTTGGAAGCAGCAGTAGAGCATAACTTTACACTGGCAACACAGGTGGGCATGAAATACCGCCAGTTATTTTATTATGACGTTGATCCGTGGTATGGGAATATTTATTGGCCGAGATAAAAATCAATCTCCCCAATGCCGGTATTGTTCTTCGATACCTAAGAATATTACATTTCTCTTTCAATGTGGTCACAATTTTTTGCCGGATTGCAAAACTCGTGAACTGTCACTTTTCAAAAGCGTTTAGCAATTTTCATTTGGAGCAGAATAGCGCTCAGCTTGCGTTCAAACAGCAGAAAGTTGAGAAAACGTTATGAGCAGTTGTTGCTCAAATGGATAATTGCATGTACTTGTTGTTGCAGGTGGAATTTGAAGATGGTCCGGAGGGACACACGTTGAAGGAATACCAAATGGTTAACCGTATTGCCGCCATCTTTCGAAGAGATTCATTCGGCAATGCGCACATCTCATCACCATTGCTTTCTGGTTTAAGCAGAAGAGACGTCGACATATGCGATCGTATCAACAAGGTTAGTGATTTATTTATATTCTTTTGCCAAAACAATGCTTCGAACACTGCATTACAAATTGTCGAGTCTTTTCGGGTATGACCATTTCGCTAAAAAAATTGTTTGTTGAGAAGTAAGGAACTTCAAAAGTTCTTTCAAATGAGAGCAGTAAAGAATACTAGTAGGTCGATAGGTCGAATCACCGAATTTACACAGAATGCATCCATGAAGAGATGACCTGCGAGGTCCGGTTTTAAGGAATACCAAATGGTTAACCGTATTGTCGCCAATATCTTTCGAAGAGATTCATTCGGCAATGCGCACATCTCATCACCATTGCTTTCTGGTTTAAGCAGAAGAGACGTCGACATATGCGATCGTATCAACAAGGTTAGTGATTTATTTATATTCTTTTGCCAAAACAATGCTTCGAACACTGCATTACAAATTGTCGAGTCTTTTCGGATATGACCATTTCGCTAAAAAAATTGTTTGTTGAGAAGTAAGGAACTTCAAAAGTTCTTTCAAATGAGAGCAGTAAAGAATACTAGTAGGTCGATAGGTCGAATCACCGAATTTACACAGAATGCATCCATGAAGAGATGACCTGCGAGGTCCGGTTTTCGGTAACGCGAAATACAAGGAAATGATGAGGAGAAAAAAGAAAGTAACAGTGATTTTCCTTCCCAGTTTCTCTCCACGCAGCTGCAGTTTGGCGATTGTGTTGAAGGTTCCACTAGTCAACCGCTTTTTGTGCGTCCAGCGAATCGGCCTGCGCCCCAAAATGAGTTGCTGAAACCTCTGGCTAAACTCTTGTTCCTGGAACGCTGAACAGCATCATTTGATGTTAGAATTTTTGGAGCTGCCATAAATTTTTGAAAAACGGGTACCTTAGACCATTATAATTGTTTTTGAGGTACTGGTTAATTGGTTTCAGGACTTTGAGCGAAAGTACGACAGTAACGCCTTCGACAACATTCCTTTTGAGGATCTATCTGACTTTCTGCCACCATCGGTAATTTTTATTTCAAGGTTTATTTCTTTATGTTTGTGCGTTTCTTTAAATTTATTAACTACTTGACTTTTCCTCGTTAAACTGATATAGCCACCCATTCAAGATTTTCCCACTCTTTCAAGAAGATAGGTTTTTCCTCTAATTTTCTACCACAAAACGATCATAGATTTTTACTATAATTTTCTGCCACAAAACGACCGTCAACATGGATTCTGTAATTTTTGGTCGCTGCAAATGGTTGCCGTCTTCCTATCTATTTCATCAACAAACATCTCCGAAATCATCGTTGAAACCCCCATTTTATAAAGGTGTGCTTCATTTTGGACGGCGAAAATCTTTTCGTTCCCAAACGAGGTTCTTTATTTCTTCTTCCGTTTCGAGGAGGGCTGTGGCAATGACAGCAGGAATGACAGACATTTCCTTAATCGCCACTTGCTTTCGTTATGCAGAGTGTTAACATAGGACTTTCGGCGCAACCGCAAGAATGTGAAGAGGAAAGTGCGCAGAATAGAGCTCTCTGAAGAGCATCGTGTCGTCGACTACAAGGTAGACAACGGCGGCCGTTTAGTGCAGACGGTCACCAAGTACGACAAAAAACTGGTTCGTTTGTTGAATCTTTGTTTCTCTTTAGATACTAACTTCTTACACTTCTGGAGTGATTTGTTTTGTTCGCATTTCTTCTCAAAGGTTAATATATTTTTTATATGGAAAGCCACTGACCTACCTGTCACAACTACCTATGTGTACGTTATTGATTCAAATACGATGTCGAAACATAGGATTGCAACGAAAGGGGGTGAAGCAATATTATTTTATGGTGATAGATAAAGCCTGTTGAGGTGATACTGAGATGTGCGTCAATAGTGTGAAATGAGTGTGCATGCGATCACAACTTTCTTTGCGCTGAAATTCACATCTGTACGCGCCTGTTTCACTCGTATACCTTCTAACAGTTATATAAATAAAATTTTGCATGTGTGCAACAACTTGATGCATGAGAGTAAGCGACAGATTGCAATCGTTTTCTAGTGATATCCGTTTAAAGGTCGTTTTTTTTTTGATCGAAAGCAGCGTTGAAGTGTCGCTTACATATCGGCCGAAGTACAGTTGCAAAATATATTAACCATATTGCTTTTAACTTAATTATGGAAATTTTGGGTTCACGTTTGTGTATGTTATGTGCTTTGTGGGGAGATCATTTTGCGATTCGTTGTGCTTTTAATCGGTTGGCTATGAGAGCTATTGGGTTTGGAATATGGAATGGAGAGTCGATGAGGCAGGCTGAACTACGGATGAGTGTGCACAATAAACTTAGAGAACTTAGCTACAAGAGAGACGATTCTTGACCGTAATCAAACAGTTGTCACTTGTAAGAAAAGAACAAAGTTATCCGGCGTATGCGAAGTGAGTGCTTAGCGTCCTGATCAGTTGTCTTTGTTAGGTAGTAGTGAATATGATGGGCGCGATTTGAGCGATCGCGTAGTGTATTAAGCTGATTGCAGATCATAAGCCCGGAGAAACCTTTAGCCGGATCATGCAATCAGTTCTTCCGTATGCTTATCGGTGAGTCAGTTTTATTCTTTAGTTTTCGTATCTTTGACGACTCTAGTCGTCTTTTAATCATTCGAGCGACTGCTTCTATACCACATAGATTAGCGTCGAGTAACAGCAGCTGCAGGAGTGGCAATCCTGACGAAGGCTGGAATTTCCAATGCCGTTTTTACAAATTTCTGAGTGGCATAAACCCTGACATATCATTCCTGTGCCC
>JPKZ01000644.1:65043-98299 GCA_000803305.1 Toxocara canis
GAACAGTAAATTTGAGAAATTCAAGGACGACACGAACACATTGGCCAAGCAGAATAATGAAGCGTATAAAAGAGCATGCATAGGGTGAGCGGGATTCAGAGGGCAACCTGTACTGGCTTTGTCGCCTGCTGAACGCCACGTCGCAACAGCACGACTAACAGCGTTGACGGGTACAAGTAAGCTTATCCGCTTGAATCAGTTCGAAACATGAGAGTGTCGATGAACAGATCGCTCAGAAACAACTGCGCCAACAGCCGGACAGGATAAACTTCATTCGATAGCATACCTTCATAAGATGTGGAAATTCCATGGCAAAACCTCGGGTTATCGAATCTGAAGGTCCAATGGGAAGTTTGATCGTCGGATTTTTCAAAACTGTGGATATCCTCAAAGCCAGTCAATTATGGTTGTGCGTAAAAGGGTACTGACCTCAGAAAACGAAAAATGCATAAAGGGTTCCATTCTTTTACGTGACAGAAGCAAGAATGCTCAGAACTCCTGTGGGATGCTCTATCATTTTCAGCTACCGTCGAGTATCTGTATCTCTCGTTCATAATTAACTGCGGAATTTCCTCACTGATCCCTCATTCATAACTGCGATGAACGGACGTACCGTCTCAAAGTTATCGTTGTTGTTAGGAATGGAGCACCTCAACAAAGGCAAAAAAGTTTATGATGGAATGGAAGCAGTCATCTTATTTTGCTGAAGCGATGACATCATACAGTAAACGGGTCATATGGAATCGCTGAGTGGTGATCAACTTCGATTAGTGTTGTGCTGAACAGTGGGGAGTGAGTGGTAGAACGGTCTGTTTGCAAACTCACCCCTACAGATTTTGTGACCAATCAGTACACGTGCAACAGTTTCATGAAAGCTGTGTGCCAAACACCCCAAACTGAAGTGTACGGGAACGGAAAATCGAGAGTGATATATTTCAAAAATGTCAGACAGATGGAAACACCCGATCCCAGTTAAAATACCTCTTCAAAAAGATGTTTTAACATAGGTGAACTGTTTAGGGCCAAACAGTTCTCGAATGGAAGCTTGCGACCAGGTCTTTCAGCGTGTCACCTCATTGCGTTTGCTGGTGACAATGTTTTCGTCATTCGCAACCTATCGGACATAAGTGAATGAGGTAACAGGGGCCCTGCCGCCACTGATCGATGGAGGAAGACAGTGAATTTAGATAGAGGAAGCTGTCATAGGGAACGTCGTCGACATGCAAGACAAATTGGACGATCGCAGAGCAAGCTGGATGGTATGGAGGTTGCACTTGCGAACCGGAGTAATATGGTACGTGAACGTGTTTTGCACGCAGTTACAGTTTTTCTGCCCCTTGAGAGCTATTCATATCCATTTAAAATGAAAATACCGAGGAGCGGTTTCGCCATTTGCGAACAGCAGCCTATCTGACTCATAAGTGCCGTTAATGAACTTACCGGTATCTCCTCGCAAGCCATCGTGAGATGAACGATGGTGGCGGAATAGGCTGCTGAGAGCAGCGCGACTCTCATCGTTTTTTTTTACGCACAGAAAACGAGTGCTTGGATTGCAGTGCTAATCGCCCTTTTCATGTTGAATTTTGACGTTGTGCTATATTCAAGCATGGCTTCTATGCGTCACTCAGCTTATGGTTCCTAAATGTAATTATTCTTTACTATTCAGACGCTATGGGCAGCATAAAAACGATGAGAGTAAGCGCTGTGGCACTTCAGCTATTTTGTTTCCTCTGCATACGCCTGCTCAAAATAGAAACCTTGAACCATAAGCAGAATTTCGACAGATGAGAGGCTAAAGAGAGGAGAAAAAATTTTAAATGATCTTGCCTTTAAGACGACGGGTCGCACGGTGATCCCCAAATATGCTGATTTTTTTAAAGAATTGTAAATGGCGAAAATCACCTTTGTGGCATGGTAGCATTCTCCTCCACATCTTCTTGATTTGTCATTATTTAAGGAATTTTCAATTCACGTTGACAGTTTTACGTACAAGGAAAAGAAATCATCTCATTCCTTTCCGATTTGGATATTGGCAACCCGCTCTTCCTCCCTAGTTTTGTGGAGGGTGGTGATAATCCATACCCCACGGCCCATTTCCGAGGACACCCAAGCCTGGAAAAACCGTTTTCGGTAAGCTTTGACTGCTCCAGTCCGCTACGAGGATCCGCAGATGGCTTCGACTATGAAAGTCGACCGTTTGCGATCTCGTGACAAATAGCTTTCGGTCAACAAAAGCAATTTGCCATCGCTCGCCCGATTGTTCTTGACTACCGCAAGCTGCAGCTAACGTTGCATGGCGGCATCCAACCATGGGCATCGTCTAATCAGCGCTGCTAAAATTTGCTTACGATAGTGATCAACTTTATTGTACGGGGCATGCCAGCACCACATAAAAGATTAGCGGGTCCGGTCGAGTATTTAACAGGTGATAGCCAATAAACGTGAAAAGCATTGGCTTAAGCAGAACGCTCATCCCAACCGCATTTTGGCTCACTTCGTCCACCCTATCTCAATGTCATGGTGCGCCTTGTTGGCTTCCCTTTAGAATTTCCCAATCTTTTCTCACGCCTTTTTTCGTTATTTTTCGGCATATTTCACTCACCCCCAGTTGGAAAATTTCCGGTTGGTTGTGCTCGTTAAATTCCGATTTTCCGGCTTCATTCATTCACTCTCATCATCCCGAATAATTTTTTTCTGCTCACTTCGCTAGTTTAAAAAGAAATTTCACTTAAGCCACAAAAACGGCACTTTTTTTGCGCAATATCTCACATTATCAGGGAATTAATATGCAGAGTGCAAAAATACTCCTCGAAGAACGTTGTCTGAGGGGGTTCTTTGAGAGAAATCTTTCGAAAATTTTTCATATTTTTCAGCGAGGGTGCAAACGCTTCTCGAAAAAATTTTCTTTCGATGTATGCGTGCGCATATTTGTTGCGACTTGCAATTAAATACCCAAATATAATTTTTTTTCAACGGCGAATGCTTCGTGAGTTGAGACATTCTTGATTTCTTTTTTGGCAATCGCTCTCGAAGAGGAAAAATTGTGGACGGAGAGCCAATATGTCCATTGTAAGCTCCTGGTGTCCTCCAGCTTTAAAGAATCCGCTGATTTAGAACCATCGGCATCGGATGTTATGCGCTTGCAGGACTCTCTGAATCGTAGAACAAAGCATTGCTGGCTGCCTTGTCAAAATTTAGTGAATTCGGTGGTTAACGGTCGTTGTGAAGAAGATGATATTCAACTCAGACGATTGCCATTAGCAACTCAGGTGCTTTTACCGGCTTTTTTTTTAAAGTTGATAGTACTCCTTATCATAACTTCTTAACTTTTTTCTAGCGTTTACTTTGTGCTATTCGTGTGCTATTCGTGTTTCGCTCTTGTGAGGGTGCTGTTTGTTTAAGTGTTCTTTTGTTTTTCCTCTACATCACAATTAGACTTCAATCAACGATCATCGGTAATTCTTTATCGTACAATGGCAAATATCGAGACATTAATCTGTTCCGATTAAGTTGCCGCCGTTTCGTTTACTATCATCCATATAATAAAATCTTTCATTATTAATTTAGTTTTACGCTTGTAAATAATTTATTTGCATTGCATACTTTTTATTAGTCATTTTCGTTGAAAATTTGAACAAGTAATGGTTACAGTTGGGTGTCATCAAAGAATCGAGCGGTAATGACGTATTTGTTCAAGCAATGATATCAGCGTTACCAAATGAGAGTATCGCTGAGGGAACGTACACTGATGACGATCTCAAACGACGCTTCTCAAAGGTTTTTCGAACTAACTTCCTGTTTATTTGATGACTTGAGGCGCCTATATGAATGGTTTTGCTTTTGTTTGATGCTCGCTCATTTACGGTACATCAAACTGAACTAGCATTTTATCGACGAAAAAAAAAACGATACAATAAACTGAAAAAGTTCTATGAAATACTCTGATCGAGATTACACCCATGTACCTTTCGCTCGTACCCATTTTAAAATTTTCATACTCGTTTCCTTAACAACAAAATTTCAACGCGCTTCTCAAGTATCACTTTAAAAATTTTCGGCTCCTTCCACTCCTATCAATTTCAATTTTTTCTGCTTTAATCACCGTCCTTAAAAGCATCGCTCTCTTCGCTCCCCTATTTTGCTTTTCAATCGCATCATGAATCAAAATAGTGTACAATCAATGAGTACTTCTCAGAGAAAATCGGCAAAGAAAGTATAAAAGAAAGACTTCTTGAGGAAGACTTCTTAAGGAGTATTATTTGAGGAGAAACGTCGGGAAGATTTTTATTGATAATATTCGATATTTTTGAGTGAGAATGCAAAAGAAAGCATAGGATCGTTTGTTTGCGCGTTACCCTGAGATGCACCAATATACATTTATTTTGTTCTATAGTCATTGATTGGTTCATCGGTTGTGAGCTTCCAATTTCTTGACATCCACCCCAATTAACTGTATTTAGTTAGTTTACCAATTCGGATTTTCAGCACATCGCTACAGACAAAAATATTTTTTACACATATTTCCATGGAACGTTTTTCATTATTGTATGAGTACATGAGTTTAGCGCTTTTTTTTTTGAAAGTTGACATAATTGCCTCGGAGCTATCATAAGCCGTATCAGTGACGGAGAGCAGATATTAAAGTCATAACTGAGTCATTAAAGTCATAACTGCCAATTGTAATGAAGTATATGATAAATGAAGAGTAAGGCCTTCTTTTTTGTTTCTATGTACGATTCCTTGTGCATCATCATGTCCGTCGATGAAAAAGTGCTCATATATAAATCGATTTGATGTAGGAAACTCATACAAGTGATTTATTGAATACGGCAATGTCACTTTCAAATAGCGTTCGATGAAATTTGCAAGCAGCCAACTATTTGAAAAGTTCCAAAATGATATGCTACGTTCAGAGATGAATTACGTTATGATGTGAACAATGCAAACAGCTTTGTATATACCAGCCGATATGAATCCTCTGCGATATGTGACCCAACTT
Organism: Toxocara canis; assembly: GCA_000803305.1. Classification (NCBI taxonomy): domain Eukaryota; kingdom Metazoa; phylum Nematoda; class Chromadorea; order Rhabditida; family Toxocaridae; genus Toxocara; species Toxocara canis. Next base: position 70,043 of record JPKZ01000644.1, read on the forward strand.
GCATATTCCGTTATCTTTATAAGCGATTTGTTTTGTGTTCTTTTCAGTTTACTATTCGACAGGTTGCAGTATGTCTTCACATAACAGCCTTTATCTCTGGACGACGTGATTTCAAACTAGGGTTGGCGAGGCGAGAAAAAAAAACTTCATTTTTTACATGGAGTCAAAGCTTCATCCAGTTTGCTGAGAAGGAAACAGTGGAAATGTGCGATTATTTTTCCATAAATTTTTTCGAATTCTCACGAAGAGCATTTCGATAATTCCGTCGTCTTTCGTTTGCTGTGTTGTGCCATGTAGCACTGAGACGAGCTAATATCGAATAACTGAAAACGCAAATCAAATGAAATAATGAGAATAAATTACGATCAGTTTTGAGCGCACAATTAACAACGGAGTTAAAATCATTATAATTAGGAATATTATCCAAACGGAAATCACCTATCAAGTGGGTCACAGGTTGCAGTCGCGGGAGACATATATTTATATATCGCAATTTTTAAGTGAATAAGCCATGTGATTCATGAGGTGAACTTCTAAAAAATTTCACCCGGCTGAACGGAGCTCTTTACGCACCGTAGCGGAGTCATGTGTGACAAACGTCTAAAAAGTACCGTAACGCAACGTCCATTTAGGAAACGTTCTAAAAAAACTCCATAGTCGTTTAATGAAGGATTGATTCACAAATGAGAGTGTCTTTTCTCAATTATTTCGAGCAAATAGCGATATGACCTTATACGCTGCTCTACCTCCTCAAAATACTTCACTAATGTTAACAACTTTTGAACTGTACATTTCCTTAGTTAACATTCGCTCGTATCGAATATCAGAATTACCTTAGAGAGAGCACGGATCGTAGTTAGGGAAGCAAAAGTATTCAACAATGATGTTTGATGGCACCGTTTATAGCTTGGGTTAATTCGTTTACGTGCACTGGTTTTGCATACGCATTCAATGGGGCGGTAGAAGAACCAGTTGCCAGTGCACTTCAAGCGGTTAGTATAAATGACCCTACAGCGTTACAGCAGTACTTCGATGAGAAATCTCCGAAATTTCACTCATTTTTAACACAAAACGATACTATGAGCGATATTACAACAAATAAAAAGCTAACACTGCTATGGGATCTGGGAGATATAGTTACTGCGTAGTAATGTACGTGAACCGCAACTAATAATGTGCGCCGTCTATGTACCAATGCGTTTCGTTTTGTCCCGTTTGGCATACTTACTTACTTCTACAAAGTAGACTCTGGCGGCATCTTTTGTGTGCTTAATTATGCGTCCGTATGTCCGTCTACCCGTTAGTTTAAAAACAGGAACCACTGAAGCTAGTTATATAAATTAAGTCCAATCTGCATCCTGGATGCTCGTCGTGCACTCATTTCCGCAACTAACTCATACGGCAGGAAATTTGCTGAAATTTTGGGCTCATTTCGAAGCGACGAAATAGAAATTTCCATTAGCTAAATCGTAGAAAAACGAATGGTTCGTACAGGATTCGTAGAAGCGATCCAATTACTTAAAATATGAATTTAAAAAAAATTAATATAGAGGTGCCTTCTATATAAGTCCCATGGTAATAGTTAAGGAAAGATGTAGTAATACTGTTATCGACGAACACTGGCCATCACAATAAAGGTTATTGTTTACTTGAAGTTTGCATATCTTACGCCCTTATTAAGAATATTTGGAACGCATAGTGTGATCATAAGGAATGCAACTACATATTAATGCATTATGGTTACACACATTCATCGAATAAACATTTCCGGTTATAACTTAACTGGTTTTCATCAACCGCAACAAAATTGCCAAAGCGTATATCGTAACAAGTTTTTTTCTGTTGTTTTTATGGTTCACCTCTGTTCTATTTTCTTCATTTGCCTCCAAAGGTCTCATCAACTTGTGGCTCATTTATGATTGCAATTAGTCGAAGTGATTATAAGTATCATTGCTCGTTTATTCTGTAATCCTGTTGTGAATTTTATTAAGCGCATAAAAAGCGGATGGCGCGCCGACGGTAATAAACAACACATCCAATATAATTCATTTTATTGTATCATTATATGTGTATAATGTTTTTTTCCGTTTTTTTTTCGCAATTTTATTCACCAATAATAGCTCTCATAAGCCTTTGTGAATGTGCATGTTTCGCCAATAGCTTTGATTCAGCGCAATGTTGAAGTGCTCCTTCTGGTGGACTTGTAGTACCGGCTAGACAGTCATGAGCACTAATTATTGATGGTAGTAATTTATTGCCGATTGCTCCAGTAATTAAATGGTATGTAGTATTACTGCTAGCAACTGGTGAATGGCAGCTATAAGTGGTAATTGTAATAAAGGTGTGTAGTAAGGAGTGCACATATTAGTTGTAATAGTACTAACAGAAACGGTAAATAAGTAATGGTGGCTTACTAGCACTAATAGTTGAGGCAGTAAATAGTACTAGTGCAAAAGCAAGGTTTTCATAGCATCATAGAGGAGTGTGAAAATGGTATGTAGTATTACTGCTAGCAACTGGTGAATGGCAGCTATAAGTGGTAGTTTAATAAAGGTGTGTAGTAAGAAGTGCACATATTAGTTGTAATAGTACTAACAGAAACGGTAAATAAGTAATGGTGGCTTACTAGCACTAATAGTTGAGGCAGTAAATAGTACTAGTGCAAAAGCAAGGTTTTCATAGCATCATAGAGGAGTGTGAAAAGTAGACCGTTGAGGGGATAAACGGCGAAAGGGATTGCAACTTTCTTAAACTTGATTTTTTTCAAAACCAATCTGTGATAAGAAATCGAAAAAATTTCTTTCCTAGTCGGAACCTAGTTGTAGGTGTTCCCAGCGCAGAGGTGGCTAATCGGTGCAGGCTGAAGGGAGAACGAAGGGATGAGGAGGGAAGGGAGAATTGCAGTATTGGACCGCTACGAGATGTAAACAAGCGGCTGTCTTTTTGCAAAAATTTGTAATACACAGCAAACAGTGATTGTGTTTTACTGTTTGATGTGGTTCTCTCAAAAGATGTGTATACCTGTACGTCCCGCTCTCACCCTTCAGGAACCTAGGTTTACCTGAACCACTTGTATTACTTCAGACTCATTCAGCACACGAAACAAACAGCCGCTGATGCGCTCGCTGATCGACCTTTATGTCGGGTGGCCCAGTGTGTCAGCAAAACATTGAATCTAACGAGGAAGAACGTCTTTAATGTTGTGATTAAGAATTTGCACCCTTGCAAAAAGAAGTCGCTTACAGTGTTTAGTCATTTGTAACTACTTTTAAATTACAAGCAGAGTTCATTGCCACAAATAAGGCTTTTGTATATTTATTACAGTTCCGATTTTTTCAGACAGGCTACCCCCTGCCCCGGGTTATGCTGACCTTCTCTTCACAGTGATGGATACACTAGTGAGTACAAATTTTGGAGTTGTCCCTTTTCCCTTCGATACCTCATGTGCGTGTTTCTCACTGTATCCATTTGTTTCAAATCAGCAAATAGGAAATCCGGAATAACGAAATTTTGCAAAGACAATGTATTGCTTTCAGTGAAATCCCACCAATCTGATTCTATAGGTTTCATCAGTTTCTGAACAGACTTGTCGCATTCCTATTCTCTTTAACTGGTCGGCTGTTGCTCCTAAATGGAGTTCCCCAGCATCCATCTCCACCACAGTAATCGTTTCTTGCAGAGGTTGTCGGTTTTTTTAGAGCGGATAGATGGAGAGACGAGGAGGCGGTATTTTACCTACGCTTCCGAGCACCTCTTCGGTCGCAATCGTGGTAGTTCTAAACGAGTTTTGCCGTTGTCCTAGATGCCCTCGATCGTTTTGCACGAAAAACATGAAATTTTGGAAAATGAATTGTTTTGGTCCTACGAACAAATTACCTGACCGTCATATCACTACTGCTGCTTTCGATAATTTCAAAGTGTCCTTTTCTAGCTAGCAGAACAACAAGTACCCCAGATTAAATAGGGGAAACTGTATCCCCACTGTTAACATATACTGTTAACATATAACAGCTATGCAAGAATGAAGAGAGTGTGCTGTTAAAGCAAAGCGTAATGTGTTCGGAAACAAACTGTATGTTACTTCCTGGTGTCTATTCTTCTAGCAAAAGTCGTCTTTATGCGCTTCGGCAAACTTGTTTTCGCAAAGCGCATCATGAAGATGTCTTGCCCTTGTTGATATATATGCATTTGTTTATCTGTCTCTTTGTCGAGTAGCTTCAAGGCCGGATTCGCTAAAGGTGAACTAGTGAAATTTGAAGGTATAATCTCTGCCATACGATCACTTTCAATTTCAAACAAATATCGCGTTACACGAAAAAAAAAAAACGAATCTTTAATGGCAGATTCTAACAACAGAATGGTTTAGTTAAAATGAAAATTTTCATTAGTTGCGAGTTTTTCATGAGATCCACTCGTATAATCGATAAGTTGCCAAAGCGCAATTCGTGCTAGGTCATTAGCAAACAGTCATACACTTGTTTTTGCTTAATAGCATTGCTGCATTTAGCAGCATTCACCATATCTCATTCGTGCGTTAAATGAACTTTGTCAAAAATTTAGTGCAAATTTATCATAAGCAAAATACAATAAGGAAAATGTTTGACCGGAACGAGTAGTGGAAATGTTTGTGAAGGGTGTTTGAAGTTTAGGAATTGTGTGATTGATGACTAACTGGAACGATGAAATGATGCACTTACTGTCTGGATAGTTGTAGTGATCGTTGCAGATGGTGAGAGCCACGCCCCATAGCAATTATTAGTGCGAATATGTCTACGATCACTTTCAATTTCAAACAAATATCGCGTTACACGAAAAAAAAAAAAACGAATCTTTAATGGCAGATTCTAACAACAGAATGGTTTATTTAATTGAAAATTTTCATTAGTTGCGAGTTTTTCATGAGATCCACTCGTATAATCGATAAGTTGCCAAAGCGCAATTCGTGCTAGGTCATTAGCAAACAGTCATACACTTGTTTTTGCTTAATAGCATTGCTGCATTTAGCAGCATTCACCATATCTCATTCGTGCGTTAAATGAACTTTGTCAAAAATTTAGTGCAAATTTATCATAAGCAAAATACAATAAGGAAAATGTTTGACCGGAACGAGTAGTGGAAATGTTTGTGAAGGGTGTTTGAAGTTTAGGAATTGTGTGATTGATGACTAACTGGAACGATGAAATGATGCACTTACTGTCTGGATAGTTGTAGTGATCGTTGCAGATGGTGAGAGCCACGCCCCATAGCAATTATTAGTGCGAATATGTCGCTCCAACTGTGGTGCCTTCTGCTCATTGCCTCTCTCGTTGAAGCCTGTGAATACAACGGCACTAAACATGTCAACGGTGAAAAATGGGTACGTTCTACTTCCTATACATTCATCGTCAATTGCCGAACATAAATGCGCATTCATTAGGGTGCAAAATTTTTATTCTATCGCCTTTATTAGTTATATAGAGTATCTCTTTAGAATAAAACCTATTATTCGAAAATCTTTCATAGTATTTTCGACGAGAATTTTGAAACAGTGAAAAAAAAAACAACTGAAGAATTTGATATCAGTTTATTATCTTATCATTTTTGAGATGAATTTGAGATGATTTAGGGAATGGATATCGTTTCCATAAGAATAAAAATTTCGAGATTATTATAACTTAGTAAACAATTGGTTCACTTATGAACATGAACGCAATTTGGTAACTATTCAACGCTATGCGCATAAATAAACGCTAGAATAACCAAAATGCCCGTTTCAAATATGTGCTTTTAAAAACGCAATTAGTGCTAACAAATAGAATTTTCTTAACTGATCATGGAGATTTGCCGACGAGCAATCGGCATTTTAGGCTAGTCGATCAGCCCCATAAAGTTGCATCTAAGCTATTTTCTTCTGAAACGGCCATTAAATAGGTTTAATCTGCGTTAGCGCTGCACTGAAAGGTTTTTCTTCCAGCGACCCGAGCCAGAATATCAAAAAAATTTCAGTGGCACCTAAACGTACTTTTGAGATTTCTAAACCAGAACTGGGGTAACAACACAAGAAATACCAGAATCCCTGAACCACATCGCAATAAAACCGGTATTCTGGTGCAACCCTAGCGGGTCCGTCTCAGCAGCAAACCTAAAACGCGATCTGTGTCATCTGTGTCAATCAGTGTATGGCTAACCCTCCACTCATGTCGTCTGTGCACTGTACATCCTTCTCTACTAGTAACTATCGCAAACAGACAGCGAAGAAGCTGAAAACGCACCAAGACAACGGCACAACATGTGCTTTACGAACTCATGACTAAACGGTCTAATTCATGCTACATACCACCCTGAATGTCATACTCAGTCCCAAGCACACACGCGGATAGAGAGAGCGCGAGCGTTCCTAAATGAGGGAGCGCGAATTTGCAGGCCTGAGATAGGATAAAAGGCATTAAAAGCTCTCTAAGAACCACTCAAAATTTGAGCTAAAAACAGAAGCTCCCCGATGATATCACTTCCTCATATACCGTACATTTCATGTGAACTGCTTGGTCGCCGATATCTCTCGACCTAGCAAGGCATCGTAGGGTGAGGTTTGCTAGTCGACGCTATGCGCATTTTAAAGAGTATTAAAAGCTCTCTCAGAGCCTCTTATAATCAAGCTAAAAACTGTAAGTTCTCGATAACATCATATCCTCTTACGCTGCTCAATTAAAGTGAACCGCAGGGTCGCGGACATTTACACACATATATATGTATATGTCCGCGATACATATGTATATGTATGTATAAATATATATATATCGCTTATATGTATATACATACATATGTACACATATATGCATATATATACATATATAAGCATATATATATATATATATATATGCATACATATACATATATAAGTATACGTGTATATGTGTATGGATATATATACAAATACATGTATATGCATATATATACATATATAAGTATATATGTATATGTATATGCATATATATACATATATAAGTATGTATGTACATGTATATGCATATATATACATATATACATATATGTATGTTTATTTTTGGTTCAGGCTGTCAGTAATTCTGATAGAGCTTTCGATGTTCTTAAGATATCCTATTCCCAGCTTTAAAATCTTGCGCCCTTTCGATATATTGTTAGACTTGTTGCGGCGCCTCTGTTACTAAATGACTAAGATTACGACGTCATGCTTGCCCACCCCATCTCTTTTCTACTTGCCCACGCCCTGCCTACACTTGCTCAACGACCCACCTCTCGAACTACCCTATAAATCCTCAACTACCGTATAAATCCATTTTTGTTCTGGAAACGTGCCAAGTATGTGCGATTACACCTTATTCATACCTCATTACACTTCTGTTGGAGTCGAGCTTGCGTAACCGGTTTTTTTTTATGTGCTTTAGCAAATTTGCAATTTGCAGTTTGCATTGTGGCGACGCCATAACTGCGCATACTTATGTCTGTGACCTTCTGCTACTTGGCAGTTGGTTTCAACTCGGGACCCATTGAAGCTTGTAATGAAATTTGGGAATTTCGATGCATATTGCCGACGCCCTGCGATCTCTTTCTGCACAAAATTTCAAAACAATTCATCGTCCCTGAGAAGGTTATAACAATTTAAAAGGCGAAAAATTTATGTGCGCACTTCTAGGAGATATGGCAAACGCACAAAAAAGCTTTATGTAAGTGTTCGAGTTGAATAAAATCTAAATATTTGTTAGTTGCGAGTAGTTTTTGAAAGCGTATCGCTCGATGGGTAAGCCGCTAAAATGTTTATCATGCCAGCCCCTTGACGTGTATTCCCAGTCGGTTTGGAACGGGAACATACCAGTTCAACGCAGCGCTTCCGATTCTAAAGTAGAATCTAGGTTGCTTTACTAAGTGCGCTGACCACGTCCATCGATAACTTCTAGAAGGTGAGAGGGACAGCGCTCTGAAAATGCCTATTGGATAAGGTTCTAAAATGCTCACCAAAAAGCGCATCATTTATGAGCTTGTTTGTCCGAAGCATTTTTTGCGTATTCTAATGCGAAAGGCTGTTAAATAAGCTGAAAAGTGTACTAGGGGAACCGGCATGAAATGCGCTTTTCGTAGTTCTGGCGAGAATGATTTACTTGGTCTCATTATGTACAAAAAATTTATGTATTAACGCCCCAAGATCATTTCTTCTCGACCGATGGCCAACCAAACATTTACTCCTGATGCGAACCGAGAAATGATAATCGAAGGATTTTTTGAAAAGACGACGATTATTGTTGCTGTTGGCTCAAGCTTTATCAGAATTTTCATTTTCGTTCTTTAAAATACTTTCAATTCCCAATGCGAAAATTCGTACGACCTTAATGCGTATCTTGCTCAGCGACCCACCTCTCGAACTACCGTATAAATCCTCAACTACCGTATAAATCCATTTTTGTTCTGGAAACGTGCCAAGTATGTGCGATTACACCTTATTCATCCACCCATTCAAGCAAAAAACGCTTATGTGCGTAAAAGAGTGGATTTTCCGTATTGTTTTCTTCTTCCCTATCTCCCATCGATTCTCGATGCAAGTTTTCAAGCGAGCACAAACGGAGCACATTTGATGAGCGGAGATGTTGTCAATAACTTTATCGTCACCTCCGATTTTTAAAATGTACGTGAAAAAAGTACATTATGCAGCTACATAAAAGAATTTTCCACCTCATAAAACTACATTGGGCATATTTGAACGCTTTTAAGTCAAAAATTTTCACCGTCACGGAAGGCGCATCGAAAATTTGTATTTGCAGAGTGCACTATCGTAGCATCATTTCTTTGTGTATATGTGTCTGTGTGCCTCTTATCTGTGTGCTCATTGTTTTCAACATGGGAACCACTGAGGCGTAGAGTTCATGCAGAGGGTAGTTCATACTAAACTTGAAATCGATTCTTGCTCTGCTGGGTACTTATAGGCTTTTCAGGGTGCCAAGAACTTGCATGCTTTTTACATTTGGTCTGACTTACATATTCTATTATCACCTTGCAGAAAGCGAGGGTTTAAAGAGGGATTCGTAGCGGAAATCGAATCGCTTATAGTACGATTACACATTTTGTAATTTGTCAGCAGTTTATGAAATCAGCTGATCTGATGGGTAGAATTGGCAAAGCGCATTTCGTGCCAGTCTTCTGAAAGACGTTTCAAAAGTGCCTGTTCGGTTCAAGGTTGATCTCTTTAAGTTAGAAAAGACACTTGTCCTGTTCGGTAAGAATTGATGGGCTTTCATTTGCGCCGATAAACGAACAAGTGAACTGGGATGCACATGCACAGAAAAGTAGAGGAAAGGGGAAAGGAGGGCTGAATGGAGTTCAATGTCGCATGGCTTTCTTTCTGTATAAGGTCGACGACACACTTGTGTAACCCACAATAAGACTCATGCCTAAATTCGAAAAAAAGGCTCTCAATTTATGACTTTCTTTTCGTTTTTCTCTTGTACTCTTCTACTAAGACTTTACGCTTTTGCTAAACTGTTCTTTTGCCGATCATTCCACGAAATTTAAAAAAGTCGTCCTTGAGCATCGGCGCCATCCCATCGCTCAACAAGATCAAACTATATGTTAAAAATCATTAATTGAAGCTTAGCTTGATGAAGAAAAATAAAAAGATGACTTTCAGCTACGCTTACTGAACTGGTGGTATCACTACTGGTCCCTTAAATGTAATCAACTAGGTTATCGTTTTTGGACTCTCAATTTGAAAATAATCAAACAGGCAACGATTGCAGTGGTGAGAAGCAAGTAAAAACAGCCTTAAGATGCAGCTAACTTTTTCGGCACTATTGTTGTATATTGCTAGTAACATTTTGCCAATTTCTCATTTGTGACTATTTACTTTTGTGGATTGTAAGATTGTCACTTCATAATCGTGAGGTGACAAGCTTCCTTCACTCGCTGCACTTTTGATGTCCATGATGCCGATGACTAATATCCTGAACGCGTGGAATTTATAAAAACGTTTATACGTTGCCCTTATTGACAGAATTTTGAACACCTGGGTAGCAAGACATTTGCTTTGCAGCATAAATATGCTAGTGGGTTTCCGGAAATAGAAAAAAAGGTGTTAAACCTATTATCTTTTGCCGATCATTCCACGAAATTTAAAAAAGTCGTCCTTGAGCATCGGCGCCATCCCATCGCTCAACAAGATCAAACTATATGTTAAAAATCATTAATTGAAGCTTAGCTTGATGAAGAAAAATAAAAAGATGACTTTCAGCTACGCTTACTGAACTGGTGGTATCACTACTGGTCCCTTAAATGTAATCAACTAGGTTATCGTTTTTGGACTCTCAATTTGAAAATAATCAAACAGGCAACGATTCCACTTATCGTTACCTATTAGACCTGTGAAGCTTTATGCATCTCTTAATTTGACCTCCTTTGTACGGAATGCAAACGGCAATGTTCACCGATAGATATTTTGAGTGTGCGTACGGGACTGAATGAGAAGACGATCGATATTTTGTGCGAAAATGCGCTCCTCACTCATACAAAATACAACTCTTTATTGGTAATTAATTTAAAAGGCTAACGGCAAAAGATTGTCTTTTCTTAGCTTAAAATATTTTTTTGTCCCTTTTGTCTTTTTTGTCAGAGCGGACAAAAGACGAATAGTAAGAAAAGCAAAGGAAAATAAGTAGAGATGAGATAAAAGGATGGGTAGCTTCTAGCATGTTCTTAATGAGGCTACATATCGACACGGTAATAGTTTATTTAAAAAATTCGAAGACAATTCCGCCAAGGGTGTGTCGAGCATTGAGGGCATGTTGAAAATTCTTAACTCTTCATTATATCTTCAGTATACTTTTATATAAGTAAGAATTTCACAGCACCAATAAGTAGCCGTTAGCTTGCAAAAAAAAACAAGTACATATGATGACAGAGTTTCAAGACAATCGGCTGTCCTTCATGACGTACAATTAACGAGGAAAAAATCTCGTAAAAAAGGGATTTATCTTGCAAATCTTTAGTATTTGTATTGCAAATCTTTAGCTAGCTTACGTTGAAAGTATAAGTTTGTTGACGAAAACTTCGGGCGGAGTAGACAACAGTTTTGGAAGTACCACATTCCTTTGAATAAAAGGCTATTCGCCCATCTCCTCTCACCTGGCAAATAAAGAAGAAGAGGACATCCCAATTCAATATATTAAACCTTATCGATAGTTGATTGGTACAGCTGAACAAAACGATCTACTCTTAATAAGGCAAGTAAGTTCGACGAATAGCTCTTGTCACGTTTTTCAGTTTTGAAGCGCATGAAAAACTCACTAACAAACTGTCATCCATCTATTACAGGAAACATTCAAGATTCTCACTTCATCGATCATTTTCCGATTCACATTTGTGCACAAAGAAGAGTGTAATCGTATGATGCCAATTTACAAAACGCACACATTTTACTTTGTGCACCTTAATCATAACTCTTAAAATGCACTTTTTTTTGCCTTACTCCTTCTAGATCGGTAAACGCTTGCAGCGTATTCAATTGACATTTATCAACTGCTTTACAACCAACACACTCCTAAGAGAAATTCGACCAACTTATGCAAATTATTTCCTCGAGCTGTACTACAACTACGCTGTTGTTTCGATGAATTTAGCGTTGCAATGGGATTGTTGTGTCAATCATTCGAGAGTATGTTATAGTTCGTAGTAAAATTTGTTGAAACTTGAAATCGGATCGTTTATGAAAGTCTGAAACCTGAGCTTACAATTCAACGACTATTTAAGTAATGGACCATAGAAGACAACCATCAATGGACCATACAAGATACCATAGAAGATAATGGACCATAGAACAAGACAAGTAATGGAGCATAAAAATTCTGTTCCATATATTATTTTCAAATCGGTTCATCTCATTTCTGAACGGAAAATATAAAATCTGAATTTGACGAAAGATAGTATTTCACCGTAGCGTTGAACTATAACCGTTAATTTGCACAAGAGAATAATTTCATCGTAGCAAAATTGTATGAAAATTTGTGCAATACAACATTTATATCACTTTTTTCAGACCATAATTGTTTATTGTTTATTGTTCACTTTCTCATCCGTCACGGTAGGCATGGTATACCTCTAACATGATTATTCAAAATCTCAGAGGAAACATTTGCGTCTGTTGTTTTCCTTATTACGGCCGAGTAGTCTGTTTAACCATTTCCACGTGGATTTTGAGTCCTTCCTGATTTCTGAAGCTATAGGGTTGTATTTTTGCATCCGATATTGTCTTTGTAAACTAGTAACAAAATTGCGGATGTTGCGAAAGTCATTTCTGATCTATCCGCACTCTGGAAAGCGGTACGTTAACTTCAATAATTTGCTTCTTTCTCTGATCCACGCTACTATTTCCGGTGGAAGTTTTTTATGTTTCCCTCTTTTCTTCACTAAAATAGGAGCGACCAAGTTATAAGCTTGCAGTAGTTGTCTAGGAAAGATTTCAATCGCTGCGTTAATCACTAATTTTTCATAATGTAGTTTTTAGTGCAATTGGAAAACTAAAAAGAAATCAAAGTGTTAAAATATTTTTGTGAGCATCATCTTTCTCAAATATTTATTCATTTGCAGGTGGTAAAATCATCATTCATATTGCAATGTTTTATCAACGCAGATGGCTCATGGAAGGCCGAAATAATCGGATGTCAAACAAGTTTGGGCAGATTCATGCATGAAGGCGAAAATTACACTGAAAATGAAGTGGTATGTAAACGAAATCGATGAGCTCATAAGGCGCTCTCAATTGCTTTACGTTTGTTTCGTTGCTCAGTGAAATTACGAATCGGCGACAATTAACTTCAAAAGATGACTCGGTTTATCTAAAAATATTTCATTTACTGCCTTCACAATTATCCAACTTCGCGATCGTCACCATTTTTATTTGTTGCTTTGCGTCAGCATAGAATGTGCTATCACAATGATGAATGAACGATATCAATGAGGAATTTATTAAAAATAAGTATCGAGAGATATATAGCCCCGTCGATGCGTCCGTTTATAGCAGCTTCTTATCAAACCATTAACGCAAAATGAACCAGCCAGCTGTATCAATGAAAAATTTTCGCTTTCTACTTTATGCATTGAACTTTTTTGCACTTTTATTTTAAGACGATCATAGCGAACTACCTAAAAAAAGGCATTTGAACTGTTCACAGAAGTGAACCCCACTGTCATTATGCATTTATCTTGATTTTATGATTGAGTTTGAATGGTTTTCCGAGTTTCAAACAAACAAAATAAAGCAACTAGAACTGTTGAAGTAGAGCGGAAAAAAAACGAGAGAAATTTTTCGAAGAAAATTAGAAAGACGAGTAAAATTCTGGTTTCAGTGTTCATCATAGAATGTGGTTTAGGGGGGGTCGGCAAAAAAATGTTTCTACAATAAAATTTCGAGGACATTTTCAGAACAACACATGAAACACATCGGCACATCCAAATTGAAACACTTCCGGTCTATGAACACTGAAGCAAAAACTTTCTTTTTCAGAGTTGTTCTCGCTTTCTTCACAATATTGTTTACTACAAACTTCAGTAAATGATTTTTTCTCTCTTTTGTAACGATTTTTTTTTAAAGCGAACTATAAAGTGTAACGAATGATTCTTACTTCTTCAAACATTACAACGAATCGTCAAAAGTGTACCACCATTTTGAAGTGTGTAGAATTCTATGCGTAAAATCTCGATTTTCGTGAACTTCATTTAAAAAACGAAAAGAAAAAACTTGATGAATAAAAATAGTTGATTCGTTAATTAAGCATAAGCTCATTCATATATGATATGTCTTCTCGACAAATATAGCATTTAATTGCGATTGATAACGCATATTGAAACGATACGAGCATATAATGTTTAATTGAGAATCGAATGGCATAAAAGAATGAAAAAAAAAAAACAACAGAGAATCAATTAGAAAACTAATTTTCAACAAAAACGTAACTAAATGAAGACAATTTTTTTTTCTCAAACATTTACTCGAAAAACACTCTCGAAAATCGTTACATGAATTTTGCGATCAATTTGATAAATTTCTCGATCATATGGTAGGAAAGTCTAAAATGTATGTTTATTTAGAACATTGAAGAGTTTAATTCTTTTCTAACATTGTCATACTCTTTGAAATAGTTGGAATAGTTGAACAGTTGAGCTAAAGAGTCTACGTACAATTTACTAAGTGTATCATGGTTAACTTCAACGGATGTCTTATGACGGAAAATTTGGAAACGAAAAAGGCGTTTCAAAGCTGAACAACTTTTTCAACAAAAAATCATACGGAAGAAGTAGTAATTTATATATTTCAGAGATACAGCTGTACACGCCTTCCAGGTGGTATAATGCGACTTCAACGAAATTATGGTAACAAAGATGCATCCAGTTGTGAAGGACATGCTGTTGGTGTGTACAGCTTATCGATGCGTTTATGTTTGCTAGCAGCTTATTTCGCCTTAGAAATCAGAAACTTTTCACCTTCTGGTCACTTGCATTTTTAACGCTCAATGGTGCTGTCGAGATAGCATTAAGAACTTCAAAAAATTCGCATAAAGAATAAGCTGTTTTATCATACGACCTATTACAATACTTTATCGCAATAAGTTATAGCCTACTCACTGAGATTTTAGAGACCCCAGAATGAAGGGTTACTTTTGAAATCCTGAAATGAAAACCTGATTTTCTGTAATACAAAATATGCCACATAACAATTGCGTAGATATCATCCCGTTATTGTGAGAAACGTTTATACTTGGATGCTTTCAGGAATATTGCTTAAAGGTGCTTTCAAAGGTTTTCATAGCGTTGGATTTTCCCTTTGCGGGTTTTCATAGCGTTGTATTTTCCCTTTACGGGTTTTCATAGCGTTGGATTTTTTTTCCTAAGTATGGCAGAAAATTGACGTTTACGATAAGTATGCAAAAATAAAGTAGGAATTCTCATTTTGAAAGCACTTTAAGTGTCAAAATGAAGAAACAGCACTGACTTCTAGGAGAATCGTGGGTTGTACGGACTAATTTCAACAAGACGTGCACAAACAACGGTACACGGATCTCGAATTGTTTCACTGATTCAGGCACTCCGATCGCACTCAACTCTAAACTTGTTGTCGGTTCAACTACTTACACGTTAGATGCATTCATAATTGTCTCTATTGCATGCATATCTTAGCAATCAGTAGTGCTGCTGCTTTCAGGCGTGTGCATGGTTCTAACTGGCTGCAGCAACTTATATGCGGTCCACCATGACCGCACCTAAAAATTTCAAAACTGCAGTCCCCAACCGGGCGTAGGTAAAATATTGGAGGTAATACTGCCATTAGCGCCGACTACTTTCGTTTCCTCAACAGTGGCGTGATAGAAATTGACTTAAGGCGGTAAGCTCGACTGTGCTACCGAGTTTGCTTTATGCAAATATCATTTCGGTTCAAGTCTCATTTATGCAAATGTCATTTCGGCTCAAGTCTCATTTATGCAAATGTCATTTCGGCTCGAGTCTCATTTATGCAAATATCATTTCGGTCCAAGTCTCATTTATGCAAATGTCATTTCGGCTCAAGTCTCATTCACGTCGTATCGCCGCTCTCTTAGTGCGTAATGAATTAGAACGTTATGGAACCGTTGCATTTCTATTAGCTTTACGAATTGTCACTTTCGGGATACATCGAGTCTCATTTGTACCTTTAAAATTGCACGCTTTCATTTGTGTTAAATGCTACACTAAACTGTTTTGTTCTTCGTTTTGAATGTACTCAACGTGTTCTTTATTTTTAAAAGAAGCCACTCCTAAACCTATTTGGATAATCCAGTTAATTTTTACTCTCTTCAGGTCCCATATGATCTGTTAGCTTTTCGGCCTGGCAGACTCTGTAAAAAATCTCATGGCTGCGCCTGTACCAGTGTCATGGAGAGGTGGTAAGGAAATGTCCTTTTTCAGCAGTCCCCGTACCTATATGAACGACGTATTCCAAAATCTTCAATGAGTCTTAACTGCAAAAAGTCGTCAAGGTGGTAATTATTGCTGAAGTGTTGAAAAAAACTGCATGATATTGGTGCAAGCAGATCAAAATTTTTTTGCAAAAGATAATTGCTAATGAATTCAGATGCGAACAACGTCCGAACGGGACTGTCATTTTGAGTCGGCAAAGTGAACCCACCTGGGGCAAAAGTGTGCCGCAGAAAATCGTTTGCACTGTGAATGGCGAATATAAAAATCCTGGAGATAAGTAAGCGAACCACTATGAAGTGTTTTTTTACTTCTTAATACTTATTCAATACATTTTCTTTTTGAGTGTACAATGAAAACCATACTCGGCACTTTTACATTTACATCACAAACGAAAACTTGGCTCATGATATACTTCTTTATATGTAGTCCTCAGCGACGGAACACGATAACGGAGCACCTTAGTGCTCTAAGATAAATTGCGCTATTGTGCAAAGCAACTTTTGATCGTTTGTGTATGACTGCAATCTAAACGCGAAATTTCGAGAAATTTTTTATTCACGGCTATATGGTATATTCGACATTTCGTCATACTTACCAGGTCATTGTTAAAGATGGGTGGAAAACGGCAGGTTTGTGAAGAAATGTGATGAAAGGGGAGCAATTGTAATTGAAAAATGTGTACTCGATGATTCTTCTGAAATGGACCTCAACTCTCAAATTATTCGCGATGGAAAGGTTATTTCTTTCTTTATTTCTTTTTTGCTTTCTTATTTGCTTATAACAATTCTATACTCATTTACAATCGCTGTTATATTAGATTGTGGAAGTTGATATATTCCCCTGAAAGAGTGCATGCCAACCAACTCCCCTCTCACCATTCGCAAAGCTTTTACAGCAATGGCTGATTTCTGGAGATTTTGCTATGCAAAATCCTGAGAGAGTTTTAGTCAGTCTCATTTAATGATTACGCCAACTGAATTCGTTAAACTGGCAAAAACTAGGACATCGATGGGCTCATTCGGCTTGCAAACAGTGTTGCCGCTTACTCTATGATATACGCCTAGCGAGTGGTTTCGAAATAAGTGAGGATGCGTGCGAGCCAGCAGGCTTAGCACTGCAAGCGCTTTGGCAATTAAGGGAATTTGTAGGCGCAAATTTCTTTTCATTTTGCAGTCGGCCAGATTTTGCAGTCGCCAGCATTCTTCGAAAGCAGTGAAACTGAAATTCAGTAAATTTGCACGAGTGGTCGAACCAGCTAAAATGTGAATTTTCATTACTTACGAGTAGTTTTCAGATGCGTTTATGAATATAATTGCATCTGGAAACTACCCGCAAATA
Organism: Toxocara canis; assembly: GCA_000803305.1. NCBI lineage: Eukaryota > Metazoa > Nematoda > Chromadorea > Rhabditida > Toxocaridae > Toxocara > Toxocara canis. The sequence goes on from JPKZ01000644.1 coordinate 87,329, forward strand.
ATGAAAACTCACATTTTGACTGGTCCACTCACCCATGCGAACTTACTGAATTTCAGTTTTACTGCTTCAGAATGCTATCTAACCGACTGCAAAATGCATACAAATTTGTTCGGCATCATCGAGTGCCTACAACTCTTTCCGCTACGGATGAATCGGTTTGAAACGGAGCATGAGAGTGAACCTAGGGAGTATATTATGCCTACCAAATTTCATAACTCCATCTTGAGTTCATAACCTATACTGTATTAACGAGTTGGAACTACCAGAAGAATAGACAAACACCTAGTTGAAAGGCAAATTTGCCAAAGCGCATAAAAATCATATGCCAACAGGGGTGTAAATACCCTAGGTTCTCCCGCTCGCAGAATGAACCAAAAAAAACCGCATCCGGTCGAGCAAGATCATATAAGTAGTCCAACTCCTTAGGCAATCGCTGACCCTATACTTGAGTATCGATAGATCATTGGCATAGCCTGGAGTTGTAGTCGCTCATGGCCAACGTATGACACAAATTCTCTTGTCGCGCATAAACCATCGCAAAACTTGCTTTCTAGATAATTCAGGGCTGGCAATTTATTTGGGTGGAGTCAGTCTCACTAATCGCTCACTTTTCATTTTCAGACATTCACATGCAAGGAACACCTCAACGGTACTGTATGGTTCCGCATGGAGCAAAGCGGATGAAAGTGAACGTGAGAAATCCCCTTTGAAAATATCAAATAAGCTAAGAAATGACGCATCGCCGAACGGTGACGATTTTGCTGGTTGCGGTTGCAAGTCGGACGACTTCACAATGCTCAAACGCGTTAGAGCGCTGCGTAATCACGCTTTTCTGCTGCAACTAAAGTAGGCAGCGCTCTTTCTACGTCTCAGAGCGAAGTGAACGTTCGATCGTAATAGGCATCCGTAGAATTTTTTGCTGCAACTAACAACGTCAATGCCATTCGGCGCATAGCACCATTTCTTAGTGGCCATGAGTCGTTAGAACTGGTTAGCTACCGTACTGCCCCGGATAGAGCCCCTGCTTTCTTTCATGGAGACATTCGCACAACAAAAAGTGAGGTGGCTTTTAATACTCACTGAAGCAACAGCTCTAGGTCTGTGAAAACGTTTCGGCATGGAACGGCATTACCAGTTGACAATAGGAGCGCGTAGGAGCCAAAAGGATGATAACAACTGAGAAGCACGGATATAAGTAAGATTATTTTATGGTAAAGAGTGTGAGGGAAAATGGGCAAGCCGAAAGGGGTGGACGCGGAAAACGAACATAAATCGGGAGCGATTTGTCTTTTTTTTTCGACTATTTCTCCCTTCCTATCCACCTTTTTCGGCCTGCTGATCATCTCACCTGATCATCATAGTGTACATCTCTGCTGCTCGTATAATAATTATCTTCCTTTTCCACTATTTCGCGTTCCGTTCTCAACTAATGATGTCGTTTCACAGCCAAACCGCTTCACAGATCTAGTGGAATCGTTTCAGTGCGCACTAAGAGCAAACACCTTTTGCATCTTATCGTCAAAATCATAAGCGTCACGTTGCCAGCATGCGCTACTAAGAGTTTTATTTTCGATTATAACATCCCTTTATGAACATTCCTTTAAAAAGTAGAAAAAATCAAAAGTGCGGACGAGTTCTTCTGATCACTTAGAAATTGAACATCATCCCCTCATTATTGCTGATGATTTTTTTTGGAACAAACCCCTAGCAACCGAAAATTGTATAATCCCGTTTTCAATACTTACAGCTTCTCTCGCAACTGAAAATCGCATAGTCTCTAGGGGCTTTTGTCTTTAAAAAGCGAATATTTTCATGTCTATTTGTTTCTATATTGAGACTGTTTCTATAGGTGATTCGGTGTTATTCTATTCAACTGAAGAAAATAACAATAAAATCCATCAAAGTTTGTTTGTTCTCATTCCAAACTCAAATACGATTTTACGAAGAGTTTACAAAACGATAATGCGGCTCGTTGTGATAATATCACTTAAATAAAATCTTATCATAACCGCATCTCGTTAACGGTACGCATATTTCGGTTAAACCAGTTCCTTATGGCAATCGTCATGTGCTTTACTTACCCAATTTTTCTCAACGGTTAGGCAATTCGCCTACATCATATGTTAAAAACCAGATACGCTATACATTTGCCCAGCTAGCATTTTACCTAAATATTTTTGAAAGACTAGCAGATGCGCATTGTCAATAAAATAACCATAGGGCGAGTCTCTAATGCTTGCTATGACAAGAAGCTTGCCCAAAGTGATAAAATGTCTCAACGACAACATCCACGGGCCGAAAAAGACCCCTATGTGCGTCTATGAAAGAATGCATATACAAGCAATTAATGCCTACGAGACTGCTTAGCGAACAAATGGACTGTCATATGCATGGACTAAATAAGTGCCCTCACAGTATACTATGGTTAAGCAACGCAATGTTTATATCTCGGTCCGGCACACGAAATATGGAGCTGTATAGGTGTTCGAGAATCGATCCGAACAAAAAAAGTAGAAAAAAAAACAAAATCCCCCTCCCCCTTCTCCGTGACTGCTCTCATTATAGATAAATGAAACGTTGTTCCTCACTGAGAGGTATCAAGAATACCAAGAACACCAGAGCACCGAAACGATTTCGCAACACTCTTGCCCCTCCTTAGTCCATCCACAATACCTCCCTGATTATGATGCACAGATCTTTCCAAAAAAAGCGAAGCTGGAACACGGAAATATACGAATTCGACAGCCGCCTTTTAACCCGCCACCTCATTATCACTCTTATTTCTTTGACGGATGTCCGAACACACCTGACGCAATAAGCTGATATTCTAAGGAGTTACAGCCCTCACACGGGGTTCATTCCTCGCTTTACAATACCCCACTGTTTACCGGTCGCGCGTTTCACAGACTGAAATCAAAAACGGATAGAAACGCAAATGGTCAATTTATTTAAAGAAAGCAAAGTATTTGAGAAACGTAAAACAAAGTCAAAATGAGGATCGAATGCAAAAAGATGCGCAGCGCATGCACCTCGACAACAACGACACCAACTGCAAATCAAATGAAAACGTGCCACAACAAAATCGCAATAACGTATGCAACACCGATCAATACAATTAAACCAAATTCGGTCAAACGACAGCACCGAACGCTCCGCGATCTTTCCCGCCTTCCCAAAGAACGAAAACGTCGCACTGGTAAGGAGTGAGGGAAAATGGGCAAGCCGAAAGGGGTGGACGCGGAAAACGAACATAAATCGGGAGCGATTTGTCTTTTTTTTTCGACTATTTCTCCCTTCCTATCCACCTTTTTCGGCCTGCTGATCATCTCACCTGATCATCATAGTGTACATCTCTGCTGCTCGTATAATAATTATCTTCCTTTTCCACTATTTCGCGTTCCGTTCTCAACTAATGATGTCGTTTCACAGCCAAACCGCTTCACAGATCTAGTGGAATCGTTTCAGTGCGCACTAAGAGCAAACACCTTTTGCATCTTATCGTCAAAATCATAAGCGTCACGTTGCCAGCATGCGCTACTAAGAGTTTTATTTTCGATTATAACATCCCTTTATGAACATTCCTTTAAAAAGTAGAAAAAATCAAAAGTGCGGACGAGTTCTTCTGATCACTTAGAAATTGAACATCATCCCCTCATTATTGCTGATGATTTTTTTTGGAACAAACCCCTAGCAACCGAAAATTGTATAATCCCGTTTTCAATACTTACAGCTTCTCTCGCAACTGAAAATCGCATAGTCTCTAGGGGCTTTTGTCTTTAAAAAGCGAATATTTTCATGTCTATTTGTTTCTATATTGAGACTGTTTCTATAGGTGATTCGGTGTTATTCTATTCAACTGAAGAAAATAACAATAAAATCCATCAAAGTTTGTTTGTTCTCATTCCAAACTCAAATACGATTTTACGAAGAGTTTACAAAACGATAATGCGGCTCGTTGTGATAATATCACTTAAATAAAATCTTATCATAACCGCATCTCGTTAACGGTACGCATATTTCGGTTAAACCAGTTCCTTATGGCAATCGTCATGTGCTTTACTTACCCAATTTTTCTCAACGGTTAGGCAATTCGCCTACATCATATGTTAAAAACCAGATACGCTATACATTTGCCCAGCTAGCATTTTACCTAAATATTTTTGAAAGACCAGCAGATGCGCATTGTCAATAAAATAACCATACGGCGAGTCTCTAATGCTTGCTATGACAAGAAGCTTGCCCAAAGTGATAAAATGTCTCAACGACAACGTCCACGGGCCGAAAAAGACCCCTATGTGCCTCTATGAAAGAATGCATATACAAGCAATTAATGCCTACGAGACTGCTTAGCGAACAAATGGACTGTCCTATGCATGGACCAAATAAGTGCCCTCACAGTATACTATGGTTAAGCAACGCAATGTTTATATCTCGGTCCGGCACACGAAATATGGAGCTGTATAGGTGTTCGAGAATCGATTCGAACAAAAAAAGTAGAAAAAAAAACAAAACCCCCTCCCCCTTCTCCGTGACTGCTCTCATTATAGATAAATGAAACCTGTTCCTCACTGAGAGGTATCAAGAATACCAAGAACACCAGAGCACCGAAACGATTTCGCAACACTCTTGCCCCTCCTTAGTCCATCCACAATACCTCCCTGATTATGATGCACAGATCTTTCCAAAAAAAGCGAAGCTGGAACACGGAAATATACGAATTCGACAGCCGCCTTTTAACCCGCCACCTCATTATCACTCTTATTTCTTTGACGGATGTCCGAACACACCTGACGCAATAAGCTGATATTCTAAGGAGTTACAGCCCTCACACGGGGTTCATTCCTCGCTTTACAATACCCCACTGTTTACCGGTCGCGCGTTTCACAGACTGAAATCAAAAACGGATAGAAACGCAAATGGTCAATTTATTTAAAGAAAGCAAAGTATTTGAGAAACGTAAAACAAAGTCAAAATGAGGATCGAATGCAAAAAGATGCGCAGCGCATGCACCTCGACAACAACGACACCAACTGCAAATCAAATGAAAACGTGCCACAACAAAATCGCAATAACGTATGCAACACCGATCAATACAATTAAACCAAATTCGGTCAAACGACAGCACCGAACGCTCCGCGATCTTTCCCGCCTTCCCAAAGAACGAAAACGTCGCACTTTTCACGAAATTAGTTAAACCACAATACAATGTCATTGGCTAACACTCCTCAAAACAGACAGCAAAGCAACCAATGAGAAACCTTCAAAATTACTCTATCCTCCTTCTTACTCCACCACACCCCCTCCCCTCCCTGTTAACTCCCATTAACACACTTCCGAAGCAGCAACAGAGAAATCAGTCCGGCGTGGGGCTGCGGCTACCATCCCCCTTCATCGGTTCGTCACCACCGCCATTCTCGGCAGGCTGTGCGTTTGTGTTAGGCGAATTGGAAGCAGATCGCGACCGCGCAGATGCCGACCTCGAGCGAGAGCGTGACTTCGAACCTTCGTCCTTCTTCGGACTGCCTGACGCCGATTTCGACTTCGACCGCGTTGAACGCGAGCGCGTGCTGCGACTGCGCGAGCGTGAGCGTCTACGCGAACGTGAACGGCTGAAGATGTATAAAAATTAATGAGCAAGTATTTTTTAAAGAGTACGGCGGTGTGCTATGGTCGACTCTAAGAAAGGTAGCGTGCGACATGGTCAATTGCATCAAACAGAGGAAGGAAGTGCAAATGAGCGGCCTATACCTTCACACTAACAGACAATCAATCCTTCCGCTCGCAGCAGGTTCCAAGTGCGCCACCTGCTGGCACCCTTCTCGACCCGTTGCTAAACAAAAAAGTGATCATATCCATCACTCTCAGTCTGCAACATCAATTATTGCTATCGGCAAATCCAAATTTCCAATTGAGCTATTTCAGTGCCGCTTTCATGAAGCTCCTAAGTTCTTTTCATTTAAAGAACACTGCGGCCTGCACGGATGCACCTAAAAATATCTGAGACAAGAAATACCTAAAAATCCACTCCTTACTATGTAAGAAATGAAGTTATGATGCAACGTGCATTTCAACATAACCCTGACCTTCTGCTGCGACTGTCGCGCTTTTCGGAGTCGTCGATGAGTTTGAGTTTGCGCCCGTTCACCTCTTTACCTTGCAGTTTGTCCAACGCACGCTCCAGATCGTCACGCGTTTGGAAGCACACAACACTTGAAAACAACATTAAAAATCAGCACACATTCGCAGCAAAGATATTTCATGAAGTCTGCAATTAGCCACCCTACCTTGGAGGTCGTTTATAAATATTTGAAAAGCGGTTAAAATCGATAAAAGCGACGTTTCACATAAAAAACACTTCGGTCTCATAAGAATAGTTTCGTACAAGCATAAGTAACTAAACCTGGCAGGACATGGTAAACGTATTGTCTGCCTTACGTTACCTCAATGAAAAACTTATCAAATAATTCGTCCCCTATGCTCTTTTGAAGTTACCGACAAGATAGCTGTCCCTCAGCGTAGCCCACAATACTGCCGACTTCCACTCTCAAAGCCACAAAAATCTCCCATTCAACACAGTCTCAAACAATCATTCCATTCCCTTCTAATACTGTTTCCTCAAAAAGCAGCGATTATTTCACGCCTTTAATGTAGCTCACACCACCAAATGAACGTGTCTGCCGCTGCAGCCTAAAACTCAATCAAGCTCCGCACTGCGGAAGCCACAAATAGTCCCTCCCCCGCATCTTCCCAAGGTATCTCACGTACGTTAGCGTTTTTCTTTGGTGCTTGGGAAAACATAGGATGGTGAAAAACCCGGCTGTTCAAGCATTAATGCGCAGGGTCGGACTATGCAGTCTCACCTTTGCGATAGGAATGAATCACAGGAGGACGAAACGGGGATGGAGCAGTTGAACATGACCATTATGTTTCGATTGGGGATAATGTTCAAGAATATTTACACGAAATAACAAATCGCCTTGGCAGAACAATGTTTTGCCTTCAGCATCTACGCATCAATTTATCAAAAACGCAAGACTAACGACACATCATACCCCTCGTTGGCGTGCTGTTTGTGTGCATCAGCGAACGTCACTTCACCCGCCGTGCGCATGATGTCTTTCAGGTCCTGCAATCATGAAAATATACAACTTCAATCTATGAGTAGATTAAAAGGAAGACTCCCTGAACTACCAGCTATCTTCGTTCGCACCTTCGGAGACAAAGCACAGTCACAACAATTTCCCCTCCCCAGCGAGAGATGAGGGAAAACAGCAACAAATTTTGTCTTGATGAACAAAACCATAAAAATTCCTCGCTTCCTTAATATGGATCTGTGCACTTCCTTCCAATGATAACACTTCTTTTCGAAAACAATTTTCAATGCGAGTTCACGGACCAATTATGCACCTAATGCCGAAAGGCCGTTGTCGATTCCCGATAAATCAGCTCCACCACCACTGCATCCCACCCACTCTTCACTCACTACACCTTCAGCGGTTAGACACAGCGCTAAAATAGGCGATAACAACCTCTTCCCACTTGCGCTGCTTCGCCCACGTCAACCTTCTAACACTTGCTTCGCGCGAGAAGCTATTCTTACGAAGCTCATGGCTAAGCCTCAGCTTCAGAAAAAAATTGACGCAAAGCCACTTTCATCGAGCGTACAATCGCAGTGGGTAAATGGCATCCACCGCAAAGTCTCGATGAGCAAAGGAGCGAAAACACAAAACTGAACTTCAAAAGCAGGGAAGAAAATGTTACAGACTTACAGACAAGTTTTAGTCAATTTAAGCGCTACGGTGCTGGTGGTCAGGTTTGCGCGCACATAAGTTCGCGACGAGCGAACATGCAACGGTAGCATGCGCAATGTGAGGAACGTACGCGTTGTTTGAGAGTGGAACGTACAAACCGTTGCAGGAGACCAAAGCCGCCTTCTTAAAGACAAGGTTCCATCCCAAGCGCTACAGCGTATGAACTTAAAAGGACTTACACACCAAGTTTTGCAAAAAAAGTCGCGCCCGAGGATCTAAGGTATTTAAGGGACAAAGGAGACAGTGCGTACAGGCTGCTAAGCTTCCATGTAAAAGTGCAAAAGAAACCTTCCTCGCGTTTCCCTACCGCCATTACAGAGTATTTATAAACCTGGAAGGAGAAAGCTCTAAACCGCGATACTGCCGCAAAAACCTAGTCAACTGCTGCAAACCGAATCAAATGTAGTCCCAAAAAATCAGACCGAAAAACCCAACCGATGTAACACCTGCCGCGTTTTCCTGCTTCACCGGATGGCCATAAAAAACCAAACTTTTTTTGAAGTAATGTCGGAATTCAGGTCTATATTTTGAAGTGGGTAGCAAAAGTAACTGCAAGATGGATAAGCCTTCAGCCAAAAGATGAGCAAAATTTGGTCCGGTGAGATAGGAACGCACAACAGGAATCGCGTCCAAATTTGTTCTTTTCAACTTGACTTGTCAACTGACCGTCCGTATAAGTGGTGCAGCGCTCTCTCACGAAACCGTAGGCGCCATACACAAGAGAACGAGCGCACGCACGTTGAGCGGCCCCAAGTGGAGAGGTTACGCACACCGCACAACCAGGCCAGCCAGCCTCGTAGCACACCGAAGTAGCACCAGAACAACGCAACGAGCTGAGCGAAAACCAGCCAGTATACTGTGGCCAGAAACACGCGGCGTCAAGCCAAGCCATCTCAACTCTTGGAGAGGCCGTTAGATACATAACGACCTCAAGCCAATTTGGTATAGTAGTTGACTGGTTTGTTGGCCGTCTCAACAACCCGAAAACGAAACGCCTGAGCAACTAGAGAGTCAAGTTTGCGGTGCTGAAAATAAGAGTGTTGGGCGGCGAGCGCACGATCGCGATGTTCCCTCTCCTCTCCTCTCCTCCTCCCTTCAGAACGGCGAACAGCTCGCAAAACGAACGTCCAACCAATTTCCTCACCTGCCACGAACAACGAGACGAGAGATTTTCAACAATCAAACGATGACGTGTCTGCTGTGGTGGGCCATACCTGCAACGATCAGCAATTATTGGCTCACAGTACCCACAATAAATTAACAACAATGCATCAGTCCTAACAGAAAAATGTCTGTCACATTGCTTAGGCTCTTCTCCCTTTCCATTATTTGGTGGATGTGCATTCAATCCTTTCTCGGCCCAACGCCGTTTGAACGATGCTGTTGTTAGCTGCGCTCTAAAAGTAACCACTCGCGCCGAAGGAGGAGCTGTAGCGAACACTGACCGATGAAGCATTTCGTAAAGGTCAGTGCTCACATTTCTTTCTTATATTTCCTATCTGCGTATCGAACATAAACTGAACGCACTTTCTTGCAAACATTCACGGCATCTCGAAAAGATGTATACATTTTCAAAAATTGTAAACGTGGAAACAAAAAATGGCACATAACGCAAAAAAAAAGTAAATTAACAATAATGCATTAATCCTAACAGAAAAATGTCTGTCACATTGCTTAGGCTCTTCTCCCTTTCCATTATTTGGTGGATGTGCATTCAATCCTTTCTCGGCCCAACGCCGTTTGAACGATGCTGTTGTTAGCTGCGCTCTAAAAGTAACCACTCGCGCCGAAGGAGGAGCTGTAGCGAACACTGACCGATGAAGCATTTCGTAAAGGTCAGTGCTCACATTTCTTTCTTATATTTCCTATCTGCGTATCGAACATAAACTGAACGCACTTTCTTGCAAACATTCACGGCATCTCGAAAAGATGTATACATTTTCAAAAATTGTAAACGTGGAAACAAAAAATGGCACATAACGCAAAAAAAAAGATTTAAAGAGCCATGATTTGGTGACCAACACCACTCATAAAACTGGACCAATGATTTTCAGTGGTTTCTGAAGCAAAAGTGAAAACTAAAGCTTCAAACGGTTGTAACGGTTACATGAAAAAAAAAACGCTGTAACGGTCTCATTTAGAGTGCTAAGTGATATGACAAGAAACAATTTGCAAAGAGCACAATGAAGCACCGGCCTTGATTCCCGTCTGGGTGGTGGATATCGATCGTACATTCCACGCCCTCTCGGACCGCGACGCGAGAACTCGAGAATTACGCGCTCACCACACAGATCTTTGCCATTCAGCTCGTATACCGCATCGTCTGCATCGCGTGGGTCATCGAACTCCTGAAATGCTTTAAGATGGACAGTACAAAATGATGGAACACGTTAAACTCCTTACTTGCGATTAAATTCATTTTAAAAAAAAGCTTCTGAAAAAAATCAAGTCTGTGGTAAAAGTTAATGAAAGTGCGTGATATCGACTGATGGTCACCAACCAGCCGACCTAGTCAAATAGCTGAACCACGCATTTCCAGAACACTGATTGCACTTGCCGTATACTTTAAGTTGAATAACGTGTTTCTAACACATCTTCAACTTGGCAACCGATACTTCTATGCACGCTCCCATTCGTTTACTCCAACGTGAAAACAACAAGCGCATAAGCACAATATACGACGAATGATCATCCAACTTCCACGGTAAGCAGATGTTTCGCTGAATCCTTCCAAGTTCAACAATGTCTTACTCATCAAATTTTGAAAAAAAAAAGCACTAAAGCCGAAAAAGCAAATGAAAACTTACAACGAAACCGAAACCGTTTTTCAGTACAATATCTCGGATACGACCATAGCCACGGAAGAAGTGCTCGATATCACGCTCAGACGCTCGGTACGACAAACGCCCAATATACACTCGTGCACTCATCCTCCGCACCTATAACTTCAGCAACCAACAATCCAACCAAATTGAGCAGCTCAGCACCGCACGACCACCTCACACACTCTAACGAAATCAATAACAAATTCTCGATGACGCTAAGATATTCGTATCTCGGTTCGCAATACCGTAGGCCAGTTTCCGATGCCACGTCTGGGGCTCCGTAGAAAAGGATATGATGGTGATAAAACAGCTAGTAGTAGCCATGAGAATACCAA
>JPKZ01000645.1:17740-28578 GCA_000803305.1 Toxocara canis
CCTTTCTCCCCCAGTAAGATCGCTTCCGACTTACATGCATCAAACTCGGAAAAGCACTCGCTTTTTGGAAATCTCCCAATTTTCGTTCCTCTCAGCAGAATCAGTCCACCCACGACCAAATCGCTTCACGGCGGGTACCCTCGAAAAGTCGCTATCCAGCTTTTGGTCACTCCAATCGAAGTGCTTCATTTGCTCTCCTCCCTCCCTTTCCCCCCTTCCACCGATGAATCATTGGCCGAGAAAACTTTCTGCCAGTTGATCACCAATGGTCTCCTTTCTGCACACTCGATCGAATATCGCTCCTCAAGAACGCCTGTCTCAGCTGTCTCACTGATTAGATAACCAAGAGTCAAAATCTCAAACTTGCCTAGTTTAGACAATAGATTCAAATTTTGAAACTGAGAGGTTCTTAACAATTCTTAAAAATGCCACGATGTATTGATAAAAACAACGCTTTCAGACGTCTAACTTACAACAAGCTAAATGCGGGGAAGGTGGTCTAGCCGAACTCAAAGGCCGTGGTTTTGTCCCATCTCGCAGCCATCGCCCAATGCTTGACCTGTTCTGGACGGCGGCCAGCGCTAATGTCGGATTCCTACTGTAAGACACTGTCGTATGTTCAGCAGCTGTAGGCTTTTGACTTACATAAGTCAATGATAGCTTGTCCCCAGATCTATAATCATGTAAACAACCGGATCCACGATCGTTTTTTTCTCGAATAAGCTCGTCAATAAAATGTCACATTAAAGATTTTACAAAATTTTGAGCAGGAATCCGAATGACGGCCGAAAAAGTGAAACTATATGAACCGCTGGTGAAAACAGTGCTAGATGGCAGTCAGTGTTCAACAAGTTAGAGGAGAGATGCGATGTTGGTGCATCCTCGAAAAACTTTTTCGAGGATGCACCAACATCGGTTCATATAGTCAGCGGTTCATATAGTTTCACTTTTTTCACTATTTATATTTCACTTTCTCAAAATTTTGTAAAATCTTCACAAACACACACACACACACACATACACACGTACACGCATGTACACGTGGTTATGAACGTTTCGTGATTTCGCTGTTGCGTAAGTTGCCGTGCGCCACTTTCATCACACTGCCGAGATGATTTGATTCGTCTTATTGATAAGACGAAACTTTGCGTGCCAAACACTCTTCAGTCTTCGTGTTTCTCTCTTTTTCAAAATACAAACTTCAACAAAGCGAAGTGAACTTTCTCATCTTTCTTTTTTTTTTTCTGAATTAAATAACTTCGCATTCATAGGGAAAAAGTTGGTGTTGTGGAAAGATACTCATAAAGTTGAGGCGGGTGTTAATGGATTGCTGTGGACAAGTTTTACATTTTCGGGAATTCCTGACCTTGAAATCTGCGGATTCATGGGGGTTGGGAAGTTCTTCTAACATTCAGAAACTCTCCATCTCCTCGATAAATGATGTTACCTGGCCAGAATTGAAGAGATCTTTGCGCTCGAATTTGTTTGGCATAAGGAGTTGAACTTTGTTTCTCAAATGCTGTCCAAATTCGTTGTTTAGTACATCGTTTAACCACTTGGTCTGTACCATCAGCTCTGCCTGTACGGAAATGACACACTGAATTCTCAAATATTCGCCAACAGCTGAAAATAATCGGGCTTAGCGGCTTTTTTAGTTGTTAAAAAAGTTCAATCAAAAAGTGATTCTCCATGCTTCTGTTTAAAAGTCGTATATTAAGTTGATGGCACAGAAGGGAGATCGATGGGCTAACAACCGGGGTGACCAGTACGGCATTTGGCATTCTCACCTAAACGCATTTCACTCATTTCTTTCGTTCCGGATAAAGAAATTGTCTGCAATTTCGAATCTTGCACCTGTTTTGACGTCTTTTTCTTCTTCATCTCCTTTCGATCGTCAAATCCACTCTATCATCTGAGGCATCTTTGGAAGTTTCTACGGCGACTATTTAAAGTAAGACTAAATAAGGACATTTCAGAATTGCATGTTTTTCGCGCTAATTTTACACTTTTTTTTTGCGCACAGAGTGATGGAACTAATGTATTGTTTGTGCTGTACGCACAAAATGTGCAAAGCATATGTGGAATGCGCAACTGTTCATCGTAGACGCGCCTTATTTTTGGAAGTTTCCGTTTATGAGAAGCGCGGGCGTCAGCAGCATTTGTTTGATGCACGCGGTCTACCCACTGAAAACTGCATTGGCGCCGAAAATGCAAAAAAAAAACCCTCCCTTAATCTCTTATTTCGTTCCTAACGTTTCCTCTAGAACAGGCGGCCGCACTATGCATCTCCACGCAAGATAAGCCGATGGCATTATGCAGAATGCATATAATTCGATCGAATTTCAAAGGAGCGATGATCTTAGCTGTTTTGTTTTGTTTTAAGTGCAAAGATATAGCATGCTTCGTTATAAGACTGTTTATTTAGCATAAGACTATATAACGTCCTATTCTTAAATAATGCTTTTCATCTTACGCTCGTGTAACGAGAGGCGTCTTACGGCACCCTCCGTCCACTCTCTGTGAAAGATTGTAACGCTACCGTCGTCACTTTCACCTCTGCTCAAGCTCGAGTATCGTCCAGCTTTGTCTGAACCGGTGCCATCCCCGTTTGATGCGTATTCCTTACGCTGTTCATGTGTAGTAATTTATGTGCACCATAACAACGCACCTTGTACAAACAGCGTTATCAGTACACTTTTGCTATTAATTTGGCTGTTTTCGGTGATATTTTCACCTGAAAGCTTTGCCCATTTTGTTGCTAGTAGTTGTACCATCGTTTGTACGACATTTAACATTAGCTATTTCTTTGAATGTTGTACGTGTGTATAAGTTCTAGTGATTTAACGTTTCGAAGAACGTGCCAGCAATTAACAAAAGTCTCTGTTAATTCAATATTTCTCCAGTATGCTTACTTCCACTTCGGGTACGAGGAGCTCAGTAGCGTTATGAACAGTATATTCGCTCGATATTTTTGTGTAACAGTATATATTGGACGAATGAAGACGGGAATGGAGAAAGTCTCCTGATGATTACCCATAGGACACTAGCACCTCGCTAACCTCTCACTCCTGTTTGCAGTGCTGTTTCGACTAAATCCTTTGCGTTCATCCGTAGTGTATTTTTTCGCAGTGAATAGTTTTTATATCTTACGTTAGCTAGTTCGTACGTCTGTATGTAAGCTGGTCATGGAATATGCGGATGCACTCAACAGAAGTAATGCTTTAGCTAATGGCAGCACAGCAGTGAGAGTGGCAAGTTCCATAAAATAAGAAAGTATTACATATAGTTGATTTTCGTGGATTTCTTGAAGCAGTCATCGTCTAAAAAACGTTTCGGATCGTTTACGCATGAAATGATTGCATGAAGGCCTTGTAATCATTTATTTGGAGTCATAAGTATTGGTCGGCATGTAGTTTCCTTCGCATTTGTTTCGTCAAACTTGCTTCAGCATTTTTAGGTCGCTAATGCGAATCATTTTCAAAAAAAAGGGGGGGGGGGGAGAGAGAATCCAGGAGGAGTTGGATTACATTAACTTATCTACGGATTTAAACCATACGAACATGTCACCCCCAGGCTCCATAGCTACTCCCCACCTGCCATCCCAACCCCGAAATGGAGGTGGTATACGTAAGACGTAGCTAGCTTTTCAAGCGGAGCAAGAGCCGCCGGAAAAAAGTAACCTGAAAATGAAAGACAGGATGAAAAAGAAAAGAAATGATGGAGAGGCTAATCGGGAAAATGAAAAAGACACTCCAGGAGAGACTTCGGAAGTTGTCCGAAGATCAATCGTGATTTAAATGCACATAATAGTAAAACGTTTTATGGGGATTAGAGTAAGCTGTAAGGGAACATTGTGGATGTAAGCTTAATGCCGAGTCGATAAACATTGGCGCTTTTTACGGTTTTCCTGTGCACTTTTACACATTGTACATATCCATTTGAGTCGCACAAAAGGAAACATTCTTTTTTCACTATCAGAATTCGCGTTTTGTACAGGGCGAGTTGAGATCGTTACTGCTCGTCGATTTGGCAGTGATTTTCTTTCGGCACACCCTACATGTTTTTACTATTGAGGCTATGGCAGATCAAAAACAACAAATATGCAAGTGATACTCAATGATGCATACGACGCTTGCCTTAAGAAAGCGTTATTTAGCTTATGTACGCGCGTGTTACGTTTTTCTTTTTCGAATTGCTACGTACGACCCCTGACGCTTCCAAATTATGATTTAAAAAGCTGTTCATTATGCCGGTTGGCTGGTCCACAAACATGCGGTAACGGCGTCAAGGCGGCGCTCGGTCGACATTAGCGTTTGCGCAAAAGATATGCGTTTGCTGGGTTCGCAAGCAACGAATGTTTATTTGTGAGTCAAAACGGCGGTGCTTTTTGTTTTTTGTTTGCGCATATGCGCCTCTCTGCTTCTATTTTCTGTTCCTCTCTCTCTCTTTCCCTCTCTCTCTCTCTGCATGAATGAATGCACCACCGTGGGGCCAATATGCTAATGTTCTAAGTGCCGATCGTGCACTCCGATAAATGCAGCAGCACACGCATATGCGCGTCCTATTTTGATTGTGTGCTTTTTTTTGGAGGCCAACATGAGTACGTACGTACCTGCTAAGCTTGCTGACCGTATCATACGTTGCCATAAGAAATGACGCCTGACTGAGTGGAAAAGGCGATGATCGAACGAAAGTTACGGTATTGGACATGAGCCAAAAGTTTGCCCCGTTTATAATGATGTCACATCATTGCCGGATAACCCAAACCTATCGAAACGGTTACTTATCGTTCGCACTGGAACTCTGGCTACGAGCCAAACGTATGCCGTCA
Organism: Toxocara canis; assembly: GCA_000803305.1. Lineage (NCBI taxonomy): Eukaryota > Metazoa > Nematoda > Chromadorea > Rhabditida > Toxocaridae > Toxocara > Toxocara canis. The sequence continues at coordinate 22,572 of JPKZ01000645.1, forward strand.
ATTGGTCGTATGCGATGTCTGTGTTTTGTTGTATATAGTGCAGATGTGGAAAGCGTTGTCAGCCAGGCAATGCGAATATCTGGCCTTTGAACAAGTTTTCCTCTAAGTATTTGCTTTTTATCGAACTCTGTGGCGAGAATAAGTTTCTTAGTTTCTTCTTTTTCCTGTGACGGACGGAAGAGAGGAGTGAACGGTGTGTACCACTTCGTTTAATTTAATCGAAATGGCTTGAAGAAGATGTTCTCGATCCTGTTAAGTTATGTATCATGTCCGTGTATTTTCTGTGTGCTGCACTATGGCAGGATATCTTGTGAAAGCACATCCGGATAAAAGTAAAAGTCATCGCTGCTAAGAGAAACGAAAAAGCTTTAAACCGCGCGAGAAGACAACGAAATTTAGCGCTTCCATAGTAGAGCTGACTTATATGGAATACGTTTTGAGAACCATATGTGTTCCCGAAGAGGAGAAGCATGTGATTCGTGCAAGACATAAACCATACTGAGAGAATGTACGGTGTGATTTCGGCAAATGGGGAGGTGAGGAGGTTAGTTTTGGCAGTTGATTGTAGTGCGCTGGTACCGCATGACACGGCGTCTGTGAAAGTGCGATCTGCAATGACGCTTTGCGTTGGGGCAGCATATCGCCGCATCACTGCTTTTAACAAGATGCTGCTGCTGCTGCTGATGCTGCTGCAGCTGCAGCAACAGTAACCGTTTTTGATGGCCTCTAGCAGATTGCCACTGCAGCGTTGCTTTCTCACACTACATATCTTTTGCTAACGCGTGACTGACTCGGTACTTCTACCGTAACAAATATCTGCCCCATCAGAAAACATATGGACGAACGCTGCAAAGCAGGAGAGAGCACAACGTGCTTTACATCGGTTTAATTTGAACTGATTTGAATTCATTGGCATATCTGTAATAGGTATAATCTCAAAGACTGATGACAACGTTTATTTATTGCTAATACATTGAGGAAGCAACCGTACGTTCAAAGGCAGTGTTGAACCGTCCGACCATCAGTCCGATGCTCTGTCTTTGCTTCACTGGCAAAGTTCCTCGTACCGTTTTGTTTAGGGTGCACCAAACCAAATAGGGTGCAACAATGGATTGTTTGAAAGTGTATCAAATAATTTCTGCAACGACAAATGAATACGTTCTTGTTGCTTGTTCAATAGCAGTAATTCTTTGCTAGTTTCACTTCAGCATACGAGAAATGCAACTGATGTGGTTTGTTTCGCAAATGGGGACCACCGACCCATCCATTTAACCAATGCGCTCTTTTACTATGATTTTGCGAAATGGCGATTATTTCTCACAGCTGCTAAGGTACTTCTTTCCTTAGCTAAAAAACTTCCTTTTTTTTTCCGTAAAGATGGCCTTTTCATGTGGCCAAATTTGATTTGGTCATAGCTAAAGAATTTTTTTTGTAGCTTGAACGTTTAAAAAAAACTACACATTGCGTAACTTAGCTCTTCATTTGTGCCACGTTCGCAGTCAGTAACTTCCACTCGTTGGCAACTTCGCAAAATCATATTCAGCTGCAAAAAAAGAACCCTTAACTACCAAAAACAAAAAATAACTGTAGCCATAATCAGATTTCAACAATCTTTTAGTTACAATCAAAATTATTTATAAAAGTATTCCAGATACTAAAAGGAAATTTTCCATATGAACTGATAACTGTAACATTTTCCACCAGTGATGCATTTTAAAACTGAGACGACTGAGGGTTCGCACGACACTGGTTTTATTTCACAACTCACTGTGACTCGCATAAATGGTGCGATACTGCAATATTTCCCAGGCAAGCTGCTATTTATTATAAATGTCTTTGTGTCTACATTTCTTGCTTGCAGCGCTAACTTCATAGCCGTTCCAAATTTATAACGTGCTGGACATGGATATTTTTAAAATATTGTGTACTTTTCCAAAGGGCACTTTTTAATTTTGTCTACTTTTTGGACATTCGGTGCTTAGGTATGACCCTGCTGGTTCATACCAGTTGAGCAAGATAGCGGGCCGGAGGAGGGGAAGGGAGGGGATGCTGCCGACAGGAAATGAGTATTTATGCATAGTACTATCGGGATGGGTTTCCCTTACTTTAGATGGGGGAATGCCAGTGGGGAAGGGAGAGGGAGGAGAGGAAGCGGGAGAGGGAGGGGAGGGGGGTGGGGGAGTAGAGGCTCGATAGGATGAAGGGAATAATAGTTCTTAAAAAGGATAAGAGAATAAATCAGGTGTTACTATAAATGAAAATGGTCGAAGAAGAAATTTCGGATTTCTATCTCTATGCTCCTCTTGTTGTGTGAACGAGCGTGAGCGAATCTCAGCAAAGTGATTATATCGTTCTCAAAGGATTTTTTTTTTCTGCGCAAATGAGTATTAAGGGTCATCGTTAAGTGAACATTATCAATTTTGCAGTATTTTTGTTAGAAATATTTTGGATTAATTTCGTTAACATTTTTTTTCTTGCTGAAATATAAGAATGGTGGAATTCGCCAAAATATAATAAATTCCTTTCAGTTTTTTTCTATCCATAATCGCTCCCTTTAGCGTAATAGGAAAATAAAAACGAGGCTTTTGTCCAAATTTTTAAAAAAAAAAAACGGCTAAAAATGCAGCAAATTCTTTCGATTTCTTCTAATATTTGCACCATTTTTTTTTCTCATAATAAACAAGTGCAACGATGAGGAACGAATGCCAAAAATAGCTCAAAGCAAACGGAACAGTGCTGATTCATAATCGCACGACGAATGACAACTGACCGGAAGCGGCTGTCATTGAATGATTTGAGTAAATGCTGCTCGCTCTCAGAGGCACTAGCACATTTTTGGTCGCTTTTTATAAATATATGGCAAATAGTTATGAAAGCACTAATGCTGTTTAAATCAACCTTTGTTCATCGCTGACAACTGTCCAAGTTCGGAGTCCATTTTCAAAATATTAACAGGGACCTAGGTTAATCGCCCACATCATTTCTCATATAGAACGCGGCGGGAGTCTAGAGATATCTGGCCGGAAAAGGCGACAAGAAAGTCGAGGTGATTGATTCGCCGGAGAGGGGGCAAACAAGGAAGCGGTTCATTGGGGAGGCAAGGATACCCTTCGGAAACGACTCGGCTGGGAGTAAATAGTGGAAAATAAAGAAAAATCGGTGGACCATTCTCAGAAATCGTCTTCGGCAGAAACCCCATCAAGGAATGTGAAGCAATTGGGCAGTTCTTGTAAAAATTTCGATTCCTCGCTGGAAAGGACCAGTTGCCAATGAATGAAGCCTGTTGTGTGGAGATCGGCCGTTAAAACAACACTTCGGAATTTTGGACTCCGGAGCACAAAATTTCCACGAAGAATATTTCAGAAGTCATAGCGATCAATGATAAGCCCACTGCTGCGAATTTTTATAACGGGAATTTCAGGCTGTCTGAAACGGCGTTTGGAGTGCTGCTCGTTGACGTTTAGAGAATCACTTCCAAATACCAGTTTCAGTTGACATTTTAAGTGGTACTGAGTTTAACTACTCACCAACCGTACTTACTGCACATTTGCTACCAACGATTCTTATTACATGGGCCTTTTTCCTCTCACACTTTTATGTACGATTAGATTTTCATTTTGTGCGTTTACATATGCGAACGTCGACCATTGTTGCTTTTATACAGATTTTTATGGAGGTGATACATATCTGTGTGAGCATTTTGACTGTCTCCAAATTCAGCTGTTCATAAAAGAAAAAATGTGCCACCCAGTGCTACCCATATACCGATGATTTAAACCCTTTAACTGAATGAATGTTGTAAGAAGAAATTTTAATATAAATTTTAATCAATTTTAAGCGGTGTTCGGCAACGCTGCTGTGAAAATTGAATTTGCTGACATAATTAATTCGATGCGGGCGGCAATAGCTCAGTGGTAGAGCCCCCGCTTCGAGTGAGGGGAGACCCGGGTTCAATTCCCGGCTGCTTCCCACCATACAACTGACAGCCCAGTCAGCGGGTGGTTAACAACAGGCTAAAACAGCCAAAGGGATGGCTGTGCTCGGCGTGCGATTGCCTCAGTGACATCGAGACGTCGCACTGAAGGCCCGAGCGGTAAGGTGCCAACTTGCTTAGTAAATTCATGCGCTAGGGTGAGGATCATTAAGCCAGTTCATTCGAATCGCATACTTTTGGAGCAGTTATGGACGTATAAGCGGGTTATTCTATGTTGAGAATCTCCCGCTGAAGTCAGCGATGATCTTTTGATGCGGCATATACACTGAAACGTCAAATCGACATTTCGATTCAGCTATGAGAGAAAATTCAAAACTTCCGGGGATTCAAAAAGGCTCGGAATTAGGCTTGAGCGCTCGAATCAAAGAAATAGTTTGTTTTTGAAAGATGCTCGAAAACGAAACTCTCTTGCTTAGTGTCTAGAAGGCTAACCGATTTCACTGGTAACATCAACAAAGCCATATCCGAATTTCACATTAACCTGCCACACAACTCATTTCTAGCACAGAAACGTTGATCCGCTCAACGTGAACATTCCGAATGTTCAACGCATATCCGTTGATGTGTACTTCAGAATATTTATAACTTAAAGTCGGGAACAATAAAAAAAACTTGTCTATCTCGTTAGGTTACGGCCAGAATCGCTCAGCTGCTCAGTGGGACAATTTTTTTGTATTAGATGAAGGAATCTGCAAAAAGCATCCCCCTTCCCACTCCTCCAGACTCTGGATCTTGCCCGTTTATAAGTGTTTAGGCCAGATCAGTGAGGCCCTTTCAGTATGCTATCTTAATAACCGTTAAGGGCTCAATGATGAGTTTAGGAACGTATATGAAGGTATGTAAACAATGCGCATCGCAAAGATAAAAAAGGATGTGCATGATTACTGTAGGGATCGTATAAAATCACACGGGGACGTCAGACAAGAAAACAAGAATGCGGAGAGGGTGTGCTCATTTCGTTAACTTGGTGCCCATCCGGGATCACTGAGCTCTCTGTGCCACACTTGACCTTATTGTGATTAAGCGTGCGATCTTCTCTGCCCACAGGAACTGTTTTGGAGCTGCACTTCGATGCGGAAAATTCGTTTAGAAAGAAATTCAAATCTTGGCGCCAACTCGATTTAAGCGAAGCGTTGCGGGCAGAAATCAGAAGTCGCCACAAACCGGAAGTGACGCGTACATACTCAAAAAAGTGAACTTTTCCGGGATATCAGGGCTGTTTTCGTACAGGATGAAGTGCAGTTATATGAAATCTACGAGGGCGGTCTGCAGTCGTTTACGAGAAGTGACTAGGGAACCCTTCAGCCATTCTATCTTGTTATTTCGCCGAAATTTATTCCGAATCTTGTGGGCCATAAAAAGCCCTTTTTTGCTGGTTTATTTTTACCACATTCCACGATTTTTCAGCCCAAAAATCACTCGCAATTTTTTCCTAAAATGGTCCGCAAAGCGTGGTTAGAGAATGAGGACCCGCAAAAATTCTCGGATATCTGTATGATTTGAATAGGCGTATCCAGAGACCAAGACAAAGGGGAATACATGAAATTAGATGAAGTGGGGAACATTATCGTAGTGCCTTCACGCTCTCACGATCTTCGGGCGATACTTTGCGAAGTAGGTGCATCTTTTATGCAAATTGTGCTAATTGAGAGGAAACGTGCAAAAATAGTCACTAATCGTTCGAAGGCATTTACCAGTGGTATGAAACGTCCTTTCCAGATTAGGTAAGTTGGAGCGTTGTTGGCGCGGGGAAGGGAGAGCGGGGATCAGGAGTATGGTGGCCCAGGGTCGAAGGTGTACCAGACGCGTTGGCAGATGCGACAGAGCAGCGTGCCTTGGCGGGCGGTTATGCGCGGGCGTTGTTTCTTCGCAAATCGCATGCGTCCCTCCTTTATTCGGCGCAAATCGCGCGCCATTCACCCTCATCGCTTTACCAACGACGATGGACGGACCGGTTGGGTAACATCGAGACGATCGCATATTCTAATGGCGGTGCGTTTTCTTGTGATTTTT
>JPKZ01000645.1:38792-70264 GCA_000803305.1 Toxocara canis
GGTAGGGATGATGGGTGTGACTTCCGATTTGGAAGGGGGGAGATGATTGATGTGATTTCCGATTTCGATCTTTGTCGAGTAGCAGAAAGTTGATAGCGCGGTGCGCAGAGCATCTCCACGCAAGCAGACTAAATCGCGTAAGGGAAATTGGCACTATTACAGTTGAACATCAAAGGAATCTCGTCACGGCTTCATAATTTGAGTGACTGATATTCTTAGAAATGTTTATTTTTCTGTTTCGGCACTGTAGTTTTACTGTTCGCGCTTGAATTGTCGAGCACTAGGAGGTCTTTTTCATAGCTCAGAAGAAACAAACGAGAGATTTCCAATTTGCTTTCGAATATAAATCGCTGTTTTGAAGTCAGTTTAATGGAATTTTAACGTTTCGAGTGGCTTTTTCTTCAGAAAAAAAACTCTTGAAGTGCGTTGTCGCTGGCTGTCTCATTTGGTGAATGTACAGTGCGGTTGACCAGGTTTCTCAGTTGTATTTATCTGAACTGATGCTCTCCTCAGTTGTTTGTATTGCGTTTGTGCAACAAAGGTTCTTATGGTCAACTTGATCTTTCGCTAATTGCGTTTTTTCGTCCGATTCTGCCTCATCTGTAATTTTGTCGTTGTCCACATTGTTGTATCCGAACGAACTCATCTCGTTCGCGTTTTCATTCCAGTATTATGGCTTAGCATCTCTTAGATGTTCGTCAGTTGTTGTTTCCGGCAGGAATGTCATCGGAATTTAACGTTTTTGGACTTTCCAAACATGAAACGTTTTTGGGTGTTCTAATTTCGATAGCACGAAGAAGCACATTGATAGTTAAGAGCTTCGGAACTTGGCAAAGTTAAGTGAACCGGTCGAGTTCTCGTTGGCATTATGCCTCAGTGCAACACAGTTTATCGTGGAGCTGAATTTTCGTATTAGACGTGACGCTTTGTAAATTGCTGTGATCAGCGTAAAAGGTCTAACACCTGTTGCATTGATGGCCCCCACACGAGGAGTTTGCCAACTGCGTCAGCACCCTTTCGTTTGTTTGAGCCAACAGTTGCACGCGACACCGTACCTTTCTCTTATACTTAAATGCAAGTTTTATTTGCATGTGCTGGTTCGGATCAGGAGGCATGCAAGAGCGTGCTGATGCCGAGGAGGGTGTTAGACACAACAACGTCGTTAGAGTGTCAAGTAGACGGTTGAGGTTTTGGCGCACTACCAAACGCAGCGTTCTTTTTTTCGCGCGTTTTTGGTGCGCATTTAGCTGCAGCGAAGGCGCGTTAGGGTGGGTACTATGATGTCTGCGGGTACATGGCTGTGTCCGGTCAGTATTTTGTCCGCTGAATATTGTGGATGAGAGCAGCTATTATGAAATAAATTAGTAAGCATAAGCCAAGGCGTTACGGGTGCGCCTAAGCGAAATGGGTAGATTATTGCGCATAGAAAGATTTGTACGCGAAAATAATAAATCAGTCGAGCTCGCAAGTTCACTTGCCCAGAGCGCAATTTGTGCGCAATCGATGCTGCTTCTTGCTAAGCTGATCATGCAGCAAACACATTCGTCCCATACTGTGACTTTTTAAACTGGGAAAGAGAAATTTTGGGAATGTTCACAAGAGCACGACTTCAGTATGCGCCTCAAGAATATCCATTTGATCACTGGACGAAGAGAAGTGCTTATGCGTAGCTCAGTCTTCTTCATTCAGTTTTCAGTTTTCCTTTTCAAGCAGGGTTGTGGAAAATGCAAGTCGTATCAGTACCCAGGTACGCTTTCCAATTCGTCTGCTTAGGGTGCAGTTAAATGCAGTGCTATAGCATGTTCGTAACGTTTAGTATGCACATCAGTGTTTGGCATAGTCTTGTTGCTGCGGTGCGGTCATCATGGTCAGGTCCGGGAAAGGTAATTTGTGACCTCATCGGCTGTGTCAGGGAAGAAAGAATGTAGGTAAGAAGATACGGTCAGATTGGACTCGTCGAGCTCCGCCATTTTCACATTTAGAAGGCAGTATGCGCCTATCACGAAGAGGAATAAAGAATATGTATAAAATGATACCCTGGGTTGACATGGACACACGTCGTTGATTTTGGGGCATCTGCGCAACCGGTTGCGTTCAAATGGAAAAAGCTGATTAGCGCCAATATAATACATTATTCTGCTGTGTTTAGACCCTGGCAAAGTGTCATTAGTTCGTTACGCAACAGGTTCCTTTTGATCCGTGCTGTGAGACGGAGGGGTTTTTTGAATCATATAAGTACATTGATTTCCTCGCTTCCCTCCCTCCCCCGGCAAATGCTCATCACTTCATTCATTCCCAACATCTGCACGTCACTTTTTCATACGTCTTGAGCCGGGGGTGGGGGTGGGTGGAGGGAGCAGCAACTGCTGATAATTTCTACGGTATCTTCGTTTAGTGATGCTGCACACTTCTCGACATATAGTCTTAAAAATTCACGCTTGGTTCGAATCAGTGTTTGCCGCGATTTCGTTCGCATCTTTATCATTTGCGCGCAGTCGTCATGTATGGACTGATTTTATTCATGTGAACACGAACTGAACGATCAGTGGCTTGACTGCGTGTAACTCGAGTTCCTAAAATGTGTTCTGATATGCCAAATTTAAACATTTACCGTTAAATGGCGATTTGTTTAGTGACAGTGTTGGCATCTTTCAGGTGAACTGTGTGCGTCAGATTCTTTCTTTCCGCTTCCTATAAATAATTTAAGCTAACCTTTTGTCATTAGCGAAGAAATTTCATAGTAAACAAAAAAAGCTGAGGAGTAAGCAAATTTCGTAATGGACAACGTTTTTGTCTTTTCTTTTTTGGCATAAAACGCCACCATTTGCCTCAGTCGTTGTGTGCTTTCAATACCCATCACGAAAACCTCTCAGCAATATGGACTTTGGACCTTCTTCGATTGTCGATTGCTTCCTTCTCTTAAGGCGCATCCTGCAGAGTGGAGAATTCTCCGAATTGTTGGTAATGTCAGTGGGGAACATCGCTCGGCTTGCGTTCATTCAGCAAGGTTAATCGCTAGGGAATACTGATAAACAGAATGAAAATGTTTTGCTGCTGAGGGTAGTGCAGTGAAATGTTTTGCAGCACTCTTGAGGGTACTCTTGAGGGCACTTGAAATGTTGTTGCAGAACGAGAATAATCTGACGACGTAAGTGGATATGACGTACGTTCGCCAGTTGACAATTGTGCCTTTAGCGTACATAGAATGCACACGGAATCTCATTTAAAGAGAATTAAGCGTTGTTCTCATCTCCGTCTTTTTTTTGTTGATTATAAATGAATTTGCTCAAAAATTCGCCAGAGCAGTTTAGTGTGTTTTAATGCGGAAACCCGTCGCAAGACTAACATGACCACCATGAGGGGCAGTGCAGTTCATCCTGCATACTTGTCGATTTCGTAAGAGTAGCAATAGTGACAACGTCTCACGCGGACGTCGGCTGGTTAAAGCCCAAGTCTTTGTTGTGTTCCATATTTGGTTACGAAACGCCGTTGATATCACTGGAGCAATGCAGGTGCTGCATTGAGGGGGTACGCTGCAGACGGTCCGCAGTTGCTTCTTTCATCGAGATGCGTTTTTTTTTTTTGATGTCTGATTAGGTTGATATACGGCTTTCGTATTGTAGTCGGTTTTTATACACATTAAGCTAATAGAAACGTCGTTCGTTACTGCACTCTGAATTTTTTAAGGAACGTGAATGCTTTCTGTTGCTTAGCACAGCAGTTACAGTTGCTTATTCTTGCATTGGCGTTCATATGTTACTGTGCTCACAGCGATACGAGTTGGTCATTTATATAGTCCATATTCTTATTCGTTACCTTGAAAAGTAGTTTCAGGAATTGCAAGATTCGTACTTTTTTGTTGGGGGGAGGAGAGGAGGAGAAGCCATTGAAGATTTATCTAAACGGGGAAATTGCGAGCAATAAAGAGTTTTTCTTCCTCTGCTGAGCGGCCTTTTCAGTGTTGGCATCTGTAGTACCACACAGCACCTTTGAGGAAGGGAGCTTATTTGGAAGAGACCATGTTTTACCTAGATTACGATAAGGAAGTATTCATATCGGTGCTTGTCGAATGCGTTTTTGCTCCAGCTTCATCTGCGTATACGTTCATATATGTGAGAGCAGAGACACCAAACACCATCTGTTTTTGAAAGAAGAAAGACAAGAAAAGACATTTAATTCGACAAAGAACGTCACGCGAGCGAAGTCAGGAAGTTTTTTTAGTATGTTTTTTGTGACGCGTTTTATTAGAAGCGCAGGGAAGTAGGAGCTAAAAGCAGTGGAACCAGGAATGAGGATAGACGAAACTGGAATTTATGGCGGAAACTTTGACAGGTAGCATTTTTTGTGGAGAGATTTGTCTATTTTATGGCGGCATTTGGTTTCGTTGATTTTCTCTGCGCTTCATTCATTCTGGTTGTTCACTGTTTATCAGCATACCGGTGGCAGCGAAATCAGTGGGAGGTTTTTACGTAATTTTGAGTAAAAATTACACAAAAGCATACGTTGGTGGTGTGTCAGCGTGTCTGAAAGGTCCCGGTTAACGGATCATTTCTTAAAAATTTGACAGTTTTTCATCCAAATAATCTGGAATCCCACCACACGTTTTCGGCGAAAGTGTTCCCCTCAAATTGCCTAAAATTGTTGACCAACCGGTTTGGTCGAAAATGCTGGAAAAAAAGGGAGAGGGGATGGGGGAACAGTTGGATTGCCCATAGGTACTAGATATGCTTTGTTGAGCATGAGCGATGCGTTGTTTAGTGACAACGATTTCGGTTGTTTGTTGTATGTGGTGTAGAGTGTTGCTAATCGATGCATTTTCTTCAAAACTTTGTTTTGGCAATCGACATATGGTCCACTTGAAGCGAGCAGTCGCTGTACTGCGAAGCGTATTGTCGTTTATGCGCATCTCACCTCTGAATGTTTTCGAACATCACTCGGCCACCGATCAATAGGGCAGTGTTCAGATTCGCTTTGAGAGTCTGACTAGCATTTCCGAAATTTGGGAAGTGAAGGAGAGTATTGGCCCTTCTGGCGCAGGCGAAACAATTCTTAAGGGAAATTTTGCGATGTGTGGCATTAGGTAAGTATTAGATAAGAGCGGGTTTGAATTGTGAACGTAGTTTTTGTGGTTCTTTTGGTTTAAAATTCTTCTTATCCGTTCCCTCGTCTCCAAGGGTGATGCGCAAGTAGTGCAGCAGATGAGCAGCGATCATCTTCATACTTTATTGAATCTCCATATCATGTTGTAGTATGAAAATTCTGCGACCTCTTTTGTGATGTCCGAATTAAATAATTTATGGCACAATGCTACGACCATAACCTTTCACCATCATATAACCTCAGGAAAACCCATCTTGAGTCGCGGGATAGAGACGTCGAGTTTGCTACTTGCTAACCCACCGGGAATATAATGTGAAGCTGTATGGGAGAGTAGCCGTCGCAGGGGGTACGAAATGTGCAAATGTAAGCTTACAGCAAGTGAAACTGGTAGCGAATTTTCGGGAGAAGCAGTGAAAACGTAGGGTATGTTATGTTGTTTCAGTAAACGGGTCTTCGAATATCATCAAAGTTTTCTCTGAATTGAACGGCGATGTGGAAATGAAAAGTTAGGAAGTGTTGCTAGTGGGAAGACAGGAACTTTTGTTAAAAGTGAGGGCAGATGGAGGTTACGTTGCATTTTTTGACCATGAAATTATTTAAAGATTTATTCATAGGGTCAAGCTTTCTGATAGCCGCATTTCACGACTGCTTTTTTTGAAGTACTTGATTTCACACCTGCTATGTAGATGTTTCTCATTTCGTAGATGTGGTTTTAAAATATCTGCAATGTGTTAAATGTGAAAATAATTCTGTAGGCGTGTATGACTACGCTCAGAGAAAACGAGGGAATCTTTGGTTTTGTTTAATTTTGCTTGCATGATTTCGTCACAGTGCTGGCATGTCTGGCATACGTTTCTCACCTTCCATTCTGAGATCTGTTTGCCGGCTTCTGCGTAAGTGATAGTTCGCGTTGCAACGCAGCATCGAACCATTGTTTTCGTTCTAGAGAGTTTGTTTACGTGTTATGTTTTTTGCCCGCCTTTGCCCGCGCTTTTTGTGGCACAACCAGTCAACAACTCTGAGGGTCATCGTTTGTTGCCATGTTGCGTCATTTCTTCTGCCGATGGTCGGTCGGTTGGCCGGGTTGTTCGACACTGTGGTCTTATTTTTCATCGGCGTTGCGCTTAATAGTTGCGCATATTTCGTGTCTCACCTATCGACTTTGTGCAATCCGTACTCCTAAAGCCCTGTTTTGGTTCCTCAGTGCTGTTGGTGTTGTGGTGCGGTTGTTGCACGTGTGGTTAAGCCAAGCCTGCTATGCGTACGATGCGGCCGGTTGTGGATGTTTGCTGCGGTTGGCGCATTGGAACTTAGCGCTCACCGGGTGAACATTCATTCTCGGCTCATTGGCTTTGCACGGTCTTTGCTAACTGATTCTCGGCGACGACCAACAAGAATCATCGACCTCAGCTTCCACTAACTCTATTAAAAGTCAGCCTCGGCTAGCAACCTCCCGTTAATGTCCCATCTAATTTAAGGTTGTGCAACAAGGTGCAACAATCAAAGTTTTTTCCGTGAACATAAGCTGCAGCAACGTAGCAGGAAGTAGCAGTTCCAGAGTAGCGTCTGAGCGGTTTCCACTTCTGGTCCCGTTAAAGTTTACACCGTGTTCGTTTTCCGCTAGTGCATACTTGCACCTACTAGACGTCTAACGAAACTTCCCTGTTGCGATGATAAATGTGTGAAAAATGAAATATGTACCTTATTATAACTACATGGCATATCCCACTTGTTGACGTATATTTTAGAAACCAGTGATTTTGCACAATCGCGCAGCATTTTTGAGCAGTATGATCTGCTTGCGCTTACGTTTGCGCAGTCATCTCGTTTGCGTTTTGGGTTCCTTATCTTTTGCTGACATTTTTTAGCGGTCAGACCCGGCGATGGTAAGTGCTGCGATATGATGCATACCGAATTAACACATATCACAGTCTACTTGCTGTCCCCGGTTCGTTGACTGGATCAGCAAGAACTCCACTCCATTGTTATCCTCCCGTTGGGGAATATGTTCGCACAGGAAATGTCGAGACGTGAAACTGGATGTCTCTCGCGGTCATAACGTTGATCGGCTATCTATGACTAGAGACACATTCAGCTTGGCGACTCGACGACAGTTCTTCAATGGCCAGTCATTCTAATGTGACACCATTAGCAACAGTCCATTGCATTTAGTCAGTGCACCAACGTCACTATGCTTCATCGTCATTGCACTAGAATCTGTGAGACGTTCGCTTGTTCTAGTATAGAATCTCAAATAATTTGTTAATTTTTGACTGTCGATGGTTTGCGTTGTGCCGTCGTCCGGTTTGTTATGTTTGCAGTTTGCAGATAACTGTTGTGATCGCAGTTGCGCGTAGCTTCGCTCCATTGGAGGAGGTATGGTTGTGTTCCAAAGCTGGTGGTTGTAGTGACACTTTGGCACAGACCAGACCTGCTCAGATGGTTCTGCTTTGCACGGTTTTCGTCGTGTTCGTGGTTCGTCTTGTTATGCTTCACGTTAAGTTATGAGTTATCTTCAATATGCATGAACTAGTCCGGTTTTCGCTGCAGCTTGAACTCGACTATAAAGTAATAGATGAGCAAAAAAGCTCCTTTGTTTGAACAGGATGCTGTTTCCAGATTGAAGAACAGAAACGGTTTGTTCTCTGGAGTGGTCCAGTCTGGCAGGACGGTGGAAAAATCATGTTTGTAGACCTATAATTATTCATAACGATTTGAAGTTTCATGCTTGCCTGTACAAGAAAATCCGTTGTTTATTTTTGCAAATCCAAGAATGTTGTGGCAGGAAGTGTTAGTAGTTGAGGCAAGACCGCAGTATTTCGCTTCTCGAAAGTAGCACATTCCTCTCATCGACCGTACCCCAATTTGGCAGCACTTTGACAGCGCATATTTGTGTGCGGCATAAAACGGTTTCCTCCAGGGTTTCTATTCAGCGGCATATTTTATTATTTTCAGAGTACAAGAGGTTTTCGCCAATGAAAGTTATCAGCTGTGCCATTAAAATGTTGTTAATTTCATCATTTGGTTTTTTTTCATAATTCACGGCAGATGAATTAATTATTCATGATACGCATTTGCGTGAAAAGCGTTTAGTGATGTGGCGGCATTGTTGTGCAACAAAACATTAACGTCGTCATTTTACCAGGCCATCACCGTGGCTTATTCCGAATGCAGCGCTGTCAACATTCGTGCGATTCGCGATGTTACCAATAGTTGTTAATTTTTATGTCGCAAAGTTTTAACGGCTGTTTGGGGTGCTGTTATTTCATTTTTTTGTATCTTAGGAGATAATGACAAGGTAAGTAGCGTTTCATGATATTTTCATTCATTTAGCTTCTGCTAGCGTAATTATGGGAGCATCATCTCTCAACGTCTAATTAACACTCATTAATGTGTAATTTCACTTTATGCCTTCAAACAATACTCATGAGCTTCATGAATAACCCGTCTGATGTAGTGCGTGTATTACACTGTTACAGTATTCGCTAGCATTTTGAATTATATGCTGTTAAAGCGAAGCAGTCATTAGCACGGTGCGATTAGCAGTTATCCACTTCATGCTTCTCACAGGCGTTTTTACTGTTTTCAATGCTTGATTTATTCTTATGAATGGAATGCCGATACTGCGTTCAGATAATTCAGTGCGTGGAAGCGGTGAAGCTTGTGAAATCGCATGCTTTTGAAGGTAATAGGTGAAACCTTCGTTGCGGTTTTGTAGTCTTTGATTACCTTGCAGTTTGCATGTGTATTCGATGGGGTGGAGGTTTACCTGAAGATCGAAACGCTGTTCTATTTTGATTCTACATTTCATCGCGTAACTGTATTGGGTGGGTCACTGATGTCACCGACCTGTTACTTATGGACAGTAGCCTACGAGAGGAACAAAACAGATTTTATAGCCGACAAATACTATATTTACATGCCAAGTTATTCACAGTCCGATAGGGCATGAGCGTCGTGGTGTCACATACCCAAAGTTACTTTACACTTTTTCACGGTGTGGTGATGTGCCATGACAGAATATTAAAGTGGTCATGCGTTTTTTTTTTCGGTAAAAAACGCATAATCAAATGTGGTTTTCATGTTGGGAGCACGTACAGTGATATCACTGGCGTAACCGTGTTGTGATCCCAGTGCTTCAGTTCACCATGGCGGAGCAAACTACTCTCAATCAGGTGAAGTTCGGCGATGTAGCCCTTTATTGAGAAAGTTGCAGCATAATGGTGCAATGACACCATTCTCAAAATCTGCCAGGTTTACTTGCCGATGTTGTAAAGCAGTGTAGTTAAGAACTGTGGCAGTGATGCATTCACTAACAGCTGATAGCAGTATGAAAATTGTTCTGCATAGAAAGCGTTTAATATCTAGGCGAAACAAATATTCAACTTTGGTGGTGATGAGGGTGAACCTTGGACAGGAGGAAACGAGGCAGTCAACAAAGCGCCGCGGGTTGTACGTATCGCCGGACTCAACATCCGGAAGAAACCGCTGTTCTATTGGTGCGGCTTACAACCGACCGAATCTGGTGTTGCAGCATGCACATCCGGAAATGTTTTTCTGGTTGTCGTATAGTTACATTCGAGTGAGGTTCCGCAGCGCAGTACGACAGTTATGATGTTCTGTGATACTGACGGGGAAGGGCGACCTTCGAGGGAGAACAATTTGATGGATGGCGGATAATCTTGTGAATGACCACCAAGGGATAATTCGGCGATAAGCGTTCACGCAACTGGCCACCCATTTTTCGTTTCACCAACTTGTCAGATTCTCACTTCTCCATCATCAACACGCATCGAACATAGTTCGAATAGTTTAATGAGTGCTTTTCCTGCACGTCATGTACTCGAACGTTCATGCTGAGGTCGGAATTATCGATTGCTTCCGTATGTGCTCAAATGTTTGCCCGTTTGCATTTACATTTGCAAGGAGTCGGCAAAGAACGGTCAGTCCATGTCGTGTAATTTCCCATCATGAAATTTTCGCATTCGAGAATTGATTGACGGTTGCTTTCACGCAGTGGCGAATGCAGGGAGGGAGAGCAGTTCAGGCGTGCTGTGGAAGTATTTTTTCGAAGTAAAAATGTTAAACTTCCATAAAATAATCCTCCAGGCAATTATCGCAATGTTTTGTACGTTCAATTACTCCTCGCCGAGACTTCTAACACACGCACTTGTTGCTTTCACGCAGTGGCGAATGCAGGGAGGGAGAGCAGTTCAGGCGTGCTGTGGAAGTATTTTTTCGAAGTAAAAATGTTAAACTTCCATAAAATAATCCTCCAGGCAATTATCGCAATGTTTTGTACGTTCAATTACTCCTCGCCGAGACTTCTAACACACGCACTTGTTGCTTTCACGCAGTGGCGAATGCAGGGAGGGAGAGCAGTTCAGGCGTGCTGTGGAAGTATTTTTTCGAAGTAAAAATGTTAAACTTCCATAAAATAATCCTCCAGGCAATTATCGCAATGTTTTGTACGTTCAATTACTCCTCGCCGAGACTTCTAACACACGCACTTGTTGCTTTCACGCAGTGGCGAATGCAGGGAGGGAGAGCAGTTCAGGCGTGCTGTGGAAGTATTTTTTCGAAGTAAAAATGTTAAACTTCCATAAAATAATCCTCCAGGCAATTATCGCAATGTTTTGTACGTTCAATTACTCCTCGCCGAGACTTCTAACACACGCACTTTCCTTGACAGCAATTCCGCACAAGGCTTTGTTTCTACTTCCATCGTTGGTTTTAGTGCGAATTTTGACCAGATGCATGAATTTTCTGTTTGATGCTGTTTCAGTTTCTTTCTCAGCTGTTCAAATTTGTAAGAGCATTTGAAGAGTAGTTAAAGGCGATCTTATAGTTAGGACTGATGTGACCCGAGCACTGAGTCATCTTTTGTTACGGATTTGTTTCAGTTCGCCGTTTCTGTTTATTTATCGTCCCCCCAGCAGTCACAGCACTTGAACTAGCTTACTCAATTCCAGCAGTTTTTGAATTTTCACTACTATGTGTGCAGCCAATTTCACTGTTTGCAATACTATTCCATGGCGATCGTTTATTTACGTCCAATAAAGAGTTCATCGAACAACGACTGCTTAGTAATGTTGATAATCGAGAGTTCACATTCGACTGGATAGTTGAAGAAAACATTTGCGTCCCGTGATGAAATCTTCATATTGGCAAATTTATCGTCCCCCCAGCAGTCACAGCACTTGAACTAGCTTACTCAATTCCAGCAGTTTTTAAATTTTCACCACTACTATGTGTGCAGCCAATTTCACTGTTTGCAATACTATTCCATGGCGATCGTTTATTTACGTCCAATAAAGAGTTCATCGAACAACGACTGCTTAGTAATGTTGATAATCGAGAGTTCACATTCGACTGGATAGTTGAAGAAAACATTTGCGTCCCGTGATGAAATCTTCATATTGGCAAACCAAAATTCGGCACGGAAGATCGATGAGATTACGGTGCGCGGAAAGAACATCTCCCAGCCAAATGTTGCACCTGAAAGTACACATATTTATGGGCACTTTGTCGTGATCAAATTTTAAACAGTATTGAATCATTGCCGGATTGAATCGTTTTGGGTCGACAGAATTTAGAATTCTCAGATTCCGATATTCTTGAAGATTTTGTACGATATGCGAACGGGTGGTGCGTGCAGTAAAAAATTGGAAATAGCGAACATTTAAGAACGACGAGTGGTGTGGCTTACCATTGTTGGGATTCATATACGCAAATACGACAGCCGGATGAACGTTGTGCGCAACAACACTCGCATCCGGTGCGCCGTCGTATACAACAGCTGAATGATACTTGCCATCGATAAAAACGTTTCCCTGGTGGTTGCGCTTCTTCAAGTGTGTAACTCCCAAACTCGTAATGTAGCTGTCATATGTAACGCCGTAGTTTTTTGTACAATTCTGCAACGTGCCTTATTTTCTCCTTCAGCAATGCGTTGTTACCGGGTTGATGAATGACTACTCGCATTAGTTTGTATTGTTAAGTGTTACTGTTGCCCATATGTGGTCGTTTTCCATTCCTTTAGGCCTTTAAATTATCGAATATATACGACACGCAATGCTTACAATGTGACGTTTTTTTCCATCCGAATACTACACGAAGGTCATTGTCAAGATATAGCTCATTGCTGTTTACAGAGAAGCTGGACAGGTAGATACGAAAAAAATGTGTTATTTGAGCAGTTTCGTTGTAGTCTTCTAAGTTGGCGAAGTGTTGGTAAATCGCGAGAAACTGGTTAAAGTACATTTTTGTTGTGAAAAACATTTGCTAGCGGCCATGACGAACGTTGAGAGTACTGCAACTGTTTCATAACCGAACGTTTTTCATCGATCGAACAGTAAATGTTGGATGTACGAAGTCAGTGAAGAGCCAATCGTGTGGTGTCAGCCCAAGCCTAAGATAGAGACGCCGATGGGTATCATCCTGAATCCATGTCGCACCTATCGTTGTGCTCTGGAACCATAAACTTACGAAACAAAACGTAGTGACAAATTTTTTTGGCTTTGCATAAACGCACTGGAAACAGTAATAGGAAAAAATGATATCTACACACCAACTTCTGGTCGTCAAATTTTTGCGACCAAAATATTTGACTTAGCGAAGCTCAACTATAATTATAATTTTTTACATTTTTTATCCCGTTCTGTAAATTAGCAAACGGTGATATGTTTAACAAGTTATGGCGAAAAGTGTGAAATTTTCGGGTAGTTCTAGTCACAGCGTCTAATTCGAGTGTAATGGAAACAAAAGAAAAGGTTATCAGAAAGACAGATTAGCAACCCTTCTCCTCTGAGTGCCTCGAGACGGAGTGGAGGAGCCGGGAAGCCGAACTCCTTAGGAGAGTTCAGGCGTCGTTGGCTATTTTTTTGACTTTCTACACTTTCGCAGGTAGCCGGATTATGAGGAGGGATTTCCCACTTGCGTTCGGGAAATTTTAAAAAACGACCAAGCAACAAGTTCAGTAGGGTTTTACATCAGTGTGCTAAATTCATAAAACATGACGATGCTGTTGAGCATTCAAGTATATCGGGTCGAAGAAAGATGCAGTGTTCGGATTTCTGTCGTTATCACGCATTTGCCCAAAAGGGTAACTCCAAGCTGTTAGTTCCGGCGGATGTTTTTCACCTGCTCATCCATTAAAGGAAGAGAGCTCACGGCTGCCTAAGTTTTCCCTCTTCAGCTTAGCGGTAAAAGCAATTGTTATTAAAATTTTAAGAATTCCATCATTTATCATTGTTTATCTTTTTTTTAAAGACACTTACGCCTCTTCCATTGACGTCGCTACTATTTGTTACATTGGGAATTCTTTCAATTGTAAACGTTCCGTCGTCGCAAGCCTGATTCATATGAATGCTAAAGCACTCGGCTATTGTCGTATTCACACTTTCAGCATTTGAACTCTTCTCTGCTGAAACTTTTCCGACTCATTTCACATAGTACTTGCAAGGAGCGCCACTCTGCTCTTCTAGAAATTTGATCTTTTCAGGTAACGTTTCCGCCCACAACGTTTTTTCGAGATGAGTTCTTTCTCCGTGACGACAACCAAGGAATGATTCGAATGAGAAAGGATTTTTCACTAGAATTTTCCCGATGCCTATAAACGATATTACAGAAGAGTTTTAGGCATTTGTGCATCAACTTTGAATCACTTTTCCGATTCTCTTCTTTTATGGGCTCATTTCTTGACTGCCGTCTGATTATTGTCAGTCAGAAGTGATACAGCAATGAATTGGAAACTGTAACTGAGTAACAACAGCAAAGTGAAAGTTGCTCACAGTTGTAAACAGAATAGACGACCGCTCCGACACCCATGCCGAGAAAAATGATGGCCAGCAGTACTCTTAGCAAGATCGACTTCAGCTATAAATAAGCAAGAATTTTTTTGCGCATTTGGAGCTCACGTCATCGAAATAATAATGGTATAATGCAGTAATGCGAGGATTTGTATAGCCGTATGTCTATCGTCCACCGCGTTCACTGGTACTCTCATAAGTGATTCTTCGCACATATTTTTTCCGCCTCCATGCAACTATGTTTTTCTCGCCTCCAAGCAATGTCGTTTCAGACGTGGGAGTCCACCTTCACCCAACATTCATCCTCACTGGGCTGGAAATAACAAAATGATGAAATTTTGCTCATACATACCCTGAAACATTTACGAGTTGCATGCGATTTGTGGATGCCAAAATTCGTCAAAAGTACTTAAGGGTCGGCCCGGGTTGCCCAAAGCCATTAACATACACTAATCGCTTGATAACTCTAAACATCTAATTCCTGTTGAGGTGCTTTTGAGCTAATTTCATGCTATTAGTGCTGCAACAAGGTTAGTAAAGCAGGTTACGTGCCCTCTACCCTTGGATAGCCTCTTAACACCCCTCCGCGGGAAGGACGGATCGGGTCACTGTGTGAGAACTGACCAAAAATGAAAAGGTCGGTAACAACACCGCATGCAGAGCCATGAAGGCGCGATAATGACAGAAAACAGTGGAGCACTAACTATAACGGTTTGTCACGACTAAGTTAAGCATTCGAAAGATGCGTGGTTTGTTGAAAAGTTTCACGAATGCTCAACGCAGCAAGCTAGTTATTCACAAGAGCACCTCAGTTCTACGAGGACCTCAATAGCAACACAGTCATGAGAGCGACAAGCTTCCATATGGAGCTGTGCTGCAGCATCAGCAACTTTGCTTTTTTTTAACGCCGACTGGTACACGCATCTTGCGACGATAACGTTTTCGTAGATTCTTTCTGTCAGTGGATACTTAAAACTGGCTGAACGATCACAGTTAGTGGGCGAGCTAGTGAATGCATAGTCGTAGTTCAACGATACGATACCACAACCACCTTCCTCATTCCCCTTCCCCATCATCGTCGCGTTCCTAAGTGAATGACCAAAACGACTAATAAAGAAAGCGTTATACAGAAGCGCTCGAGGTGTTTATGAAGCCGAGCCTGGAAGCGCTACACAAAAACTGCTCATTAGGTTCATCGAGTAGTAATGCTCGATAGTGCACGAGGTTTTTTTTGTTGGACACAGTTTCTGAAGATTTGGAAGGTAGTCATTCATAAATCAGTACACTGGCTGAGATCAATAAAAACTGTATTAGGAACCATCCTTACCTGTCCATAGGGATTCGAAACCGAAATCACCGTCACATCGTCGTCAAGTACTTCGGTTGGCTTCCTGTTCCTTTATTTTGTTGCCGCTGACTTGAGTATTTGAAAACTATACGAAGAAAAGAAATTTTAACGGACAAAAGGGGGGATTTCAAGTGAATGCAGTCCTCTACGTTTTCTTAGTTGCGCCTTGTATTTCAAACGAGTTCACGAAAAGTTTAAAAAATTCTCTACCAGTCGGAATTACGAACGTGAGAGATAAGGGAGGTGAGTTAACGTTACGAACTTCTCGTCGGGATTCTTTGGTACAGGAACTTTTTCTGCGAAACGTTTCGGTTTAAGAGAGTCACAAATCACTATGATGCGAAGAAGGTAGTTCATTGTCGTACCCATGTACAGTAGGGGAAGGGGGGGGGACGTGAGGAGGAGAATTCCCCTTCTCCGATAACTCCTTTTGGTACTGTTGTCCAGGAGCACAGCCTAGCTAAGGCTTAGTGATGGGTGCATAGATTTGACAAGAGGTCACAAATGCTTACCGTTCAGCTAATTCGCTTTCGTCGGAAGTCGACATCGATATAATGAGCGCAACAGCAAATTATTTTACAGTGAAACGAAACTGTCTCCGATTCCGCACAGTCACTCCTGCATCCTTCTGTAAACAACACTGATAAGCAGTTCATAGCCCACCTACGCTTGAGCATTGCATTTGCCATTCGCAACAACCCCCATAGGCCGCACATAATTGACCACTGTTAAAGCATAAGTGTTCAAAGCATCAAATTGACTAATTCACAGTTTACTTTTTTTTCTTTATTGCTTAACGCAATACTCCCTAAAAAGTGTTACACGCTTATTTGTTACTCCAAATGAGCAAAATTTGCCCGAATTCTCTTCGCATCGCTCCCTTCATTAATAAAAGAGTGCCAACATAGGGACAGTTGCTATGGGACGATCAAGAATATGCATTTTTGACCCGTAAGCTTAAGCGGAGAGGATGAACCGTTAGCGAATTCGTTCAGCAACATGTTTTTCATTGTTCCACACCGATTGATGATGAGAAGCTTAGCTCTCACATTACGAAGACAAATTTCAAAACGCACTCACTCCTCACCAAAGCCGATGCATTACTTACTTTTAATGAGTGGCGATTCATGGGACTCAAAAATCGCAAAAAATCAAAAATCGCAAATGCGCAATGACAAGCAAGCCATCGCTAATCTCTGCACTTGCGATTTTAAGTGACATATCATTATTTTTTAAGTTACTGTGATTTGCACGGGAGAAGTTTAAGGCGTACATTTCTCGAAACAGACGACCTCATAAATACACCGGAACCTTGCTGTGCTGCGACTGCGCAAAGTGATTTCGAAACTACAATTTTGAGCCGTTACCATCATATTGTGAAACGGCTTTTAAGGTGCAAGCAACTAAACGAAACATCGTCAACTATCACTACTCATTTGTTGGCGAAGTGGATCTCGAACAAGTCTGAAGTACCACGACAATTCACGTTTTCTTGTGACGGGGTCATTATCCTCTTCAGGAACCAAAGCATTTGTTTAATTTTAAAACGGACTTCATTGGTTTTATTTCTAAATACTTCGACCAGCTTGGAAATAGAACCATAAGTTCATTTGATGTGGAATAATGTTTGTCAAGAACTCCTGCAACAAGCAGTGTATTATTGTTAAGATAGACTATAAGTTGATAAACATTGCTTTCAAGGGTGTTAAAGTCAGTGAGTGCTACAGCTCAATTCAGTTCCAACTTTAAGACCTTGCTGGAACACACCAAGGTATAATTGAGGCCGGTTACGCTGACATTTCCTGGATCATATGCGCTTTCCTTCTGTTGGTATCCTATGCCTTACTGAGCGTAAACACAGTCATTCAAAATATGAACACCATAACCAGTAAACAAAAAAGTAGACGACCAATGAAGACATTGACGGAATTCGGTTTCGCATAGACGACAACGCAGTATTCGCAGCGAACATTTCATCGTTTACGCTCGTATGGTGGTACCGTTGTAGTTTGTTCAGTTTTTGTTCTGTAATTAAACGACTATACAACCACGAAGCATAGATGTGTTGCCGCATTGTCTCTGTTTATCGCGTTTTCTGCAGATTTCTGCTGGTGGTATAGCTTGACCGAAAGGTTAAATAAAAAGGATTTGCTAAGGTGCAGCTGATGTTGTAGAAGAAGAATAGTCTTTATTCATATGAATGAAGAAAACTGCACGCGGCAATAAAATATATAACAAAACGGTAACGACATAAATGCGGTTATACGAGCACACGTGTAGACGAATTGCACACATGTACAGGAGAGAAACGCATGTAACAAGTAAGGAATAGCAAGTAAATGAGTTGCACATGTGTACATACAAAAGCAAAATAATTCAGTATAATAAAGTGAGCGAAGCATATGAGTATGAGATGTGACTAAATAAATTAAATGAGCAATTGTTCTGAGGTCAGATGAGTCGAGGAGATTTATAAACACGGAAAGATTTTGCGCCTCAGCGATTCTACTGGGAAGTTCATTTCAAACACGAACTACTCTGAACTAGAAGCAACAGAAGGCACTGTACACAGAACAAGTTTTGTGTGCTAATTGATAACAATGGGGTCGACGTTCACGCTGATCAGGAAGTGAAAATAAACTGTTTAGGGGTATCTCAGTGAAACCTCTGACAATTTGAAAACATAGTGCTAGGTCAAATTTAAGTCGGCAATACTCCAGAGGTTCGAGATCAGATATCTTCAACCTGGCCATATAATCAGGTGAATGTTCGCTAATAGCAGTACAAATATGTATTACATCTACGATCAAATCATCTCGGCTATTTGAAAAAAATAAGAAAATGCGACAGAAAATATTATGCGACTGTTTTGGCCTTTAATGATATTTTATAAAATATGACCGCTGCAGTATTCCAGAACATAAAAAATATGCTCCATATAAGCATAATTTTGATAAATTAATGAGCTTGCATTGACGTCATGCCCAAATAACGTACGCCAACTCTAGTGTCCTTTGGTTATCGATATTTTTGCGTGATTACATCGAACAGCGCCGACTGAGGCGGTTACCACATTTGCAGTTTGTCAATCGCTTTGATTAACGCTCACCGGTTTTATGAGTTCGATTTAATGAGATCTTGAACGGATAATTATTGACGAGAAAGTGTAGTTTTATTCTTTCAAATTGTTTTTCTAATGGATTTCTGAAACAGTTCATTGAAAAGAGGAGCAAACAGCTAAGACTGCTGTGAACTATATGAAGTTAGCCGGTTGCTTTAAATGCCCTCAGTTCAACCCTGTTTGAAAAAAAGCCGTTATCCATGCCATATCCCAGCCTTCATCTTTGCGTTGATGTTTCAATAAGTGATCTATTTTCTGGGTTGCTCTCAGATGCTCGTTGAAGTTGGACATATAAATTGTACAAAAAAGTGAGACGTCTAAGCTATTGCCACCATTGCTTTACTATAATAAAAAACTTGCTTAGTGCCTCTACTATGGACTTCTACCGTAGTGAAGTTCATAGCTCGTCGTCTCCGGAGTAACGTTATTCGAAAATCGTTATAAGCCAATGAGATTTAAAAAAAAAGAAGAGAGATTAACCATACGTTGAGAAAATGAGATTAACCATACGCTGAGAAAATTTATCAGCGAGATTAGAATAAATTCGTTATCGTGTATTGTATGAGTTCGGAAATCCATTACATGCTAATTTGGTTTGCTTACAATATAGCCAGTGTGAACGTTCTTTGAGCGGTGTAACGAGCAAAACGAAAATTCTCGCTCAGCGTTGCTTGGGTAACTATGAAGAGATGTTAGGACTTTTGCACTCGTTAGATCGTTTCATATAATGCTTCTTAGCAGACTGCCTGCAAAACGGATTAGGCGTATCTATGCTATGAAAATTTTCATTTCTTCTTCCTCCTTCCTCCTGCGCCAACTTTTTAAACACCGAAGATTTTATGATATTTTTGAGAAGCAACTTTTCAAAATCTCTAAGGCTCAAACTGCCTCAGTGGGCTAGCGCTTTGAATTGTGAAAACCCGGCACTCTTATGCGCTTTTCGCACCAAAAGTATCACGTTAGGGGTCGGGCATTTTATTGCTTATGTATGCTTGAGCATGTTTGTTTGTGCATATGTTTGTATGCATGCGCAGTAGTTTCAGTTGATGAATCAGAAAGGCTTCCACGATGAAACGTAGCAAGCGCAAGCTGTTTAAGAAAATATGGGTACGATTCATGAATTTCCTATAGAAAATAACCACGGAAAAGGATGAACAAGAGGAAAGCTGACCTCACGCTGAATTCTTGAGGTCAAAATGTGAGTTCACATGATGCACACGTTGTGAATACAGCGTTCATTAAGCGCCATTGTAAATGAGAGTTTTCAAGTGCAACTGTTTGGTTGATTGTCAGCTAGGAGTGTGTCAGTTCGCAAATGGATTTTTTTCACTGATTTTTCGAAGGTTATGTGTACTGAATTAGGCAGTTTTAACAGGGAGACAGAAATGCGCATATCGCGCCACCCCTCGGTGCGCTTCCTAATTCGTTGGGTTTGATCTTATGCTTAAGGTGATGCGCGACGCTCAACCTAATGACATTTGAGGGGGAAGAAGAGAGGAAGGGGGCTGGTGCCTGAGGTGGGAAGGAGAAAGAGATCACCATTTTGAGTTTTTTTTTTTCGAAAACGCCTTTCTATCAAACGCAGGCGACAGTCCATGCCAAAGAAAATTGGCAACGGTCGGAAGTGTTTGCGAACCTATTCGCCCATTTTCCTACCGATCACTCGTTCGTTTACAGTGATAACTTCGGTTGGCTTCCTGTTAGAAATAAGTTTTCGACGGTTAAAATAAATTGCAGTGGAAAAGAAAAGAGGAAATGTAAGGTGTCGAAATATCAGCTCGTATTCACAGAACATCAAAAGCACAGAGTATGGCCTTTTACCAGCTTCGAAAATGAGACGAACTGAGTCTGCTGTTCCTCAGCAATTATGTTAAGGGAATCACTGCTCATAAATGACTCCGAAAGAAATAATTTATGCTCGGAAAAATGGCAGATAGACTATATGATTTTATTATTTTGAGTTCATCAAATTCGTTGTGTTACCGTCAATCGTTCAATCTCTAATGCCATGCTAAGAAAACAGCCTGAATTTGTGGGCTTTACTTGTTTTCATAATGGCTAATTATATTTTATTAAATCATCAAACGAAAAGCTGGTCATTTTGAAAAACTTTGCTTCTATTCTCAGTAAGATTAAGTCATCAAACTGCGAAAAGAATGTTGAACAGTGAGGTTTTTTAGCTCGGTCCATGACGCTTATGAATGTCACATCGCAGAGGTAGTAATTCCTTAAAACGACCACATAGCACTACGAGATTTCATCGGCATAGATGTGCAGTGTTTCAGTGGCGCACAAGAAACGTACTCTGAATGCTTGCTTGCCTGCGTCGTCAACCTTTCTAAACGCAACACTGAATTAGCTGTTCATGCGTCCTTAAGTGCGCATATGATCGTTTTCCCAACTGGCAGGTGTAACTAGAAATATCGATTTCACATGCTGCCTTATTTTTTTCTCCAACTCGCTTCAGTTCTTACCTCTCTTATAGTTAAAGCTTCGAGCAAAGGTGGTTGTTTGTACTGAAGTGGGTATTAACGTTGTCATCGTTTCCGCTCTTTCGTAAGCTCATTACGGTAGCCATTTCCCTTAAAACAAACCCATTGTCCAACCAATTCGCAGTGCGCACATTACCGTTTAGTTGCATATAATTGGCATTTGTGGAGTATAGCGTAATGAGGCTCAATTCGTTTTGTTAATCCGAGAAGCAAATAGCGAAAGTGAGATGCAAAATAGAGATCGCATCGTAAAATTTCTCTCTTATTTTTGCATCAATATTTACATATTTACGGTTATACACATATTTACTGTTAATCACATATTACTGTCTGCTAGCATTTGGACCTGCTGATCGCTCAGTGACTACAGTTTTCTATGATCCCATAACCCAATTTTAGTCAGTCGGCACTTTCTTGAACTATCCAGTACAGTGCTGCATTGCTTTAAAGGGGAGGGTGGGGGTGGATATTTTTTCGACCACGGGACAATGTTATTGGATTCATGAAGTTTATCAGATTTCCTGCGTACACCGGTGTGCGTGTGTGGGTGTGTCTATGTCTGCGCGTCTGTATGTGTCTGTGTGTGCATGTCTATGAGTGTGTGTGTGCCTATGTTTGTGTCCGTGTTTGTTTGGGTGTGCGCCTGTATGTCTGTGTGTGTCTGTATGTGTGTCTGTGTATGTTCTTCTGTGTTTGCGTATGTATGTGTGTGTATTTATGTGCGCGTGTTTGTGTGTGAGTGTATGTGTGCATGAATGAGCATCTATGAGTGCGCGCATGTGTGTGTATGTGTATGCAAATGTGCGAGTTTGTATATGAGTCTATGTGTGTGTGTTTGTGAATATGTGTGAATGTGTATGTGTGTGCAGCGTGTGCGTGTGGGGTGTGTGTCTGCGGTATGCGTGTGTGTGGGTGTGTGTGTGTGTGTTTGTCTGTGCGTGTGTATGTCTGTGAGTGTGTGTGTCTATGTTTGTGTCTGTATGTATTTGGGTGTGCGTCTATGTCTGTGAGTGTGCCTGTATGTGTGTTTGTGTGCGTTCGTCTGTGTTTGTGTACGTATGTGTGCGAGTGTTTGCGTGTGGGTGTATGTGTGCATGTGTGAGTATCTATGAGTGCGTGCATGTGTGTGTGTGCGTATGTGCGGGTTTGCATATGGGTCTATGTGTGTATGTGTGTGTTTGTGTATGTGCGTGCGTGTGGTGTGGTGTGTGTGTGCGCGTACGCGTATGGTGTGGTGTGGTGGTGTGTGCGTATGGTGTAGTGTGGTGTGGTGTGTGTGCGTATGGTGTAGTGTGGTGTGGTGTGTGTGCGTATGGTGTAGTGTGGTGTGGTGTGTGTGTGTTTGTGTTTGTGCTTGTGTTTGTGTTTGTCAGCTATCCATGATTTGCTTTCTCGGTCGCTCTTAACAGCTGAATGCTCGCTCAGTTCGCTTCGACCAGTGGAGTGTGTTTTCGAGCCTTAAAATTTCATTGAGCCAATCTGGAGCTCACTAATTGGTGTTTTGCAGAATTTCTCTAATTTTTCACCATCCCACACTAATTCGGCGTTGGTTTAAAAGCCCATGACGCAAGAACAGAAAATATATCAGTTTTTCTCATTTCTCTCACTTTAACGAAATATGCGAGCCAAGTAAAAACAGATCATTTTATCGTAGATGTTTATTTCAATCAGATTGATCGAGTGGATATGTTACTTACGACTTCTGGTCACACGGTTATTGCGACCCTTGCTTTCATATTCGCCCTTTATGTGTTCGGAATTTCGTTAACACAAATCGGCAGCGAGCCTTTCAAATGGTATACGCTAAATGTGATCTTCGTTTGTATACTGTCTGAAGGATCGCGAATTTTTCTCTATTTAGCTATCACGTTCGGTTTTAGAAACACGTAAGTCCTTTTCAAAACGTTTCTATCGCTGGCAATGTATCGCTCGTTCACTATCAAAATTCACATGCGTGAAATGTTTGAGATCAGATCAAATAAAACTGACGTTGACTTTTTTCAACGAACATTCAGCGTAATGTGAGAAGCTTTATTTTCATGCAGTCATTTAATGACAAAAGCTGAATATTCCAAATAGACCACCTGCTAATTAAGCAAACGGCAAAGTTAATTTCACCAACACAATCACCAGTGCCCAAATCTCTGTGCATTAACACTCGGTATTATTGATTGGCATTCGAATTAAGCCCTGGCCTAGTTAGGTAAAATAATTTAAAGCCGAACTGCTTTTCAGATCCTTTTTAACAGTGATGGTGACGTATTTTTCGGTTTTGCTGAATGCCGTTCACTGCGTGCTGTCTGTGCTGACGTTCATTGAGTTGGGTTGTTGGCAAAATGAAAAACTGTTTTCAATGCAGAGGATTCTAACAAAAAGGTTTGTCGCTTATTGCACCTTAATCCAGGATTGTAAAAAATTAATGCAAAACTAGTTGAGTTACACGAAGCATCTGCTAACGCAAAAAAAAATGTGATTGAAATATTTGAAGCGTGTTTTGTGTTACTCATCTAACGGTTCTCACTGACGAGAACAACAAAAGTGCAAAGTCTATAATTTAGTAAAGCCTTACCCATGCTTCTCATAGGTTCATATACAAACGCCCTGTCTACAAAAGCCCACTTAAAGTGACCTTGCTCAATGAAGCGCAAAATTATTTTCAGGCATTCACCAACTCAGACATAAATTATGATTAGCGACCATATGCTGTAGCTTTTTTTTTTCAAAAAAATACGTTACGCCACGCCCAGCTCGAACATCAGCCGGAAACATTCTTGAGACATGTATTTGAACGGCCAAAAAAGTCACAATATCAAACTTATTTCATTGATGACGCGAGCATGTTGGACATATGCTCAACGAATCCCACGAGCATTTAACGTTATGCAAAAAAAAAAAAAAAGAATCGAAGCATAAGCAAAACATGCAAAATGTTTCATTTTTTCTAGCAGAATTACAAAATGCATTCTGGCAAAGTTGGAGGCATATAGCGTGACCGTACGAGTCAACTCTTTTCATGGATTTTGATAAGGGAGACCAACACAGTTCCGAATGCACCTCTTTGAACGTTGAATTGAAATATAGAAAAAATTGAATAATATGCAATTTTTTTTTTCAGAAAGATAACTTCATATGTTTTCGCGCAAGTTTTCTGTCAAGTTGTATCTTTAGTTTTTATAATTTCTGCACTGACTTATAAAAATTTCGGAATGGCATTTTTCTCCTACCAGTTATTCAGCTATTCAACTGTGATGCTTTATCAACTTCTTGTATTGACGTTTTCAGTGGTTAGTTCGTTCTACACTTTTCACTTCATCTTTTTTCCATGAACAAAAATATAAATTTGGTTCTGTTTCTTTTCTTCATCCACCGTCGCTAAAAGAGACTTCGTGCCCTAGAAAACAGAAAATATAAGACGTGCGACTTAAGTGTATGCATGTGGAGTCTGACGCGCATAAGATGCGTGCTTTGTTTGTAAACATACGACTCGGCTTGAAAGCTTCCGATTGGCTACGGTTGTTCTTCACGACGAGGTTTTTACCTATCATCGATTAGTTGAGTGCTTTTCAAGAAATACCTACTTCAAAAGAGCATTTAACGTTATGCAAAAAAAAGAATCGAAAGCATAAGCAAAACATGCAAAATGTTTCATTTTTTCTAGCAGAATTGCAAAATGCATTCTGGCAAAGTTGGAGGCATATAGCGTGACCGTACGAGTCAACTCTTTTCATGGATTTTGATAAGGGAGACCAACAGTTCCGAATGCACCTCTTTGAACGTTGAATTGAAATATAGAAAAAATTGAATAATATGCAATTTTTTTTTTCAGAAAGATAACTTCATATGTTTTCGCGCAAGTTTTCTGTCAAGTTGTATCTTTAGTTTTTATAATTTCTGCACTGACTTATAAAAATTTCGGAATGGCATTTTTCTCCTACCAGTTATTCAGCTATTCAACTGTGATGCTTTATCAACTTCTTGTATTGACGTTTTCAGTGGTTAGTTCGTTCTACACTTTTCACTTCATCTTTTTTCCATGAACAAAAATATAAATTTGGTTCTGTTTCTTTTCTTCATCCACCGTCGCTAAAAGAGACTTCGTGCCCTAGAAAACAGAAAATATAAGACGTGCGACTTAAGTGTATGCATGTGGAGTCTGACGCGCATAAGATGCGTGCTTTGTTTGTAAACATACGACTCGGCTTGAAAGCTTCCGATTGGCTACGGTTGTTCTTCACGACGAGGTTTTTACCTATCATCGATTAGTTGAGTGCTTTTCAAGAAATACCTACTTCAAAACTGGGGAAGACTTAGTTCAGTGTGTTTTTTTGGAGCAACACGATTGAAATTAATTAATTGGCTGTTTAATTGGCTGTTTGCTATGCTATTCGAATTATGAGCAAAACAAGAGACCAAACCTTAGTCAGCTGTGAAACAGTCCACAGGTAGCGCTAACTCTCCCATGGAGGATAAAAGATTTAAGGCGAGCAGGAGTAAATGAAAACTGTTTGGAAGTTGCAAATCCTCAAAGGTCTGAGTGCAAGTAAACCGATTTTTCAAAAAGAAAAGCTTCTGAAAGGCAGAAGCTCTTTATGGAGACCAAAAGGAAATAAGGTTAAACCGAGTTTCGACTGGTTGGTTTTTTTTTTCATCTGTCGCATTAATGTGGAGAGAAAACAAGTACATCACTGTCGCATCAAACCCTATCACTGATACAGACTGCTCCTATCGAGATCAAACGAACCCCTGAAAGGTCATTTGCATCAGCGGCGGTCTTGCGCCCTAACAAACATGCATGCATACATCTACAACTCAATGAGTGCCTCAGCATAAGTTTGCTCATATGCAGGCTGTTGATATAGTAGAAATGCAATTTTGACTGGTTCGAGCTGTCTGGCTAAGCAGCTGGGCAAATTTATTACTTTGCAGCGTACTGCGATTCACATAAAACGGTGCCCAGGGTAGTTCCTGTAGTTGCCGCATTCAGTTATCTATGGTTTGAGTTCATCCTTCAAAGTTCAGTTTCAGCTTGCCCACGAAGTTTGCAAGAGTTCACAAGATGCTTTATCGCTTGATGTACCCTGTAAGCGGTTAATAGAAATCAGGAATATGGAAGACTGCATTATTTAACAGATACACTGTATAAAAACATTGCAAAACCATTGTTACCCAATAACTAACCTTTAACTTTCTAATGCTTAAGGATATTAAAACTTTTAACCGTTCAACTGGTTTTTTGTTTGATGTGGTCGGCTCTTTTACCTACTAGCTATCTACAATGCCAAAGCAGTTCAAGATGGCGTGCAACACACTTTACAACTTGGCTTTCCATACCATTCTAATGCTTAAGGATATTAAAAATTTAACCGTTCAACTGGTTTTTTGTTTGATGTGGTCGGCTCTTTTACCTACTAGCTATCTACAATGCCAAAGCAGTTCAAGATGGCGTGCAACACACTTTACAACTTGGCTTTCCATACCTCTTAATAACTGCCCGACCGGAAGTTTTTCGAAGTTCTTTATGGACGCATCGAAACAGCAAACGATCGTTCGGAATAATCGTCAGCTAAACGAGTTTGTTTGTCGCATATACTAATACTTGGGGTGCGCACAGCGTACGGCGAACTTTACGCGCTTAAACTATTGCTAGATCCGAAAGTTGCATGGAAGTGCATTGTAGCTTGCCCTGTTGCTCTTCAACAGATCGTTTAGCGTGCGCTCAGCACGTGGTGTGCGGATCGGCAGTATATGTGATATGAACGATAGCTTTTGAATCAAACATGTCATTTCCCCTCATCCCAGCCCCCATTTTTCCCTTTCCTCCGATTCCATCCCCTCCCTCTCCAGCAGAGCTAGAACTTGCACATTCTAGACTTTTTAAGAGGTAACTTGCAGTTGCCAGGAAATTTCCGAGAAATTTTTAAGAAAAATCGCCTAAAAACGTGAAATTTTTGGCACCTTTAGCAGCGCAGGCCACTAAATATTTGAGATAAGCAGTTATGGGCCCGCAAGGTCGGACAAAAGCGTTATGCGGCGGCACTGA
Source organism: Toxocara canis (assembly GCA_000803305.1). Classification (NCBI taxonomy): domain Eukaryota; kingdom Metazoa; phylum Nematoda; class Chromadorea; order Rhabditida; family Toxocaridae; genus Toxocara; species Toxocara canis. Next base: position 65,704 of record JPKZ01000645.1, read on the forward strand.
TGCAGTTTAGTATTACCTAGCACGAGTACAAAAAAAACGACTAAATGATAGACGGACTGTGAGGCGCACTATAGCAAATAGCGGATTACCAAACTTGAAATGCGCTGCTTCTCGTCTTAGTCTGCTTTAATGGGCCAACGCTAGGGACACCGAAACCGCATTAGATCGTATGGCTTTTTACCTTTAGCTCAGTTGATTCTGTTCAACCAGAATTACTGCAAAATGTGTAACTTTCAGGCTACTGTGCAGAATATCTTCCGCAAAACATGGCCATACTGTACAACGCAGCACAAGAGACTCACAGCTTTCATTTTTTATACGGCACCCAGTATTCTCCTCTACTTCCCTATCTTTGGTAATCACTTCGGTCTTTTAGAACTCTTCTTTTGTAACTCGTTTAGTTACCCTCTCCATAACATAACTCAGCACGAGTAGTTTAGGAAAATTCATTTCCTTGTCAAAGAATTTAAGGTGGTAAGATTCGGTGATTGAGGATAATGAAGGGTGGAAAAATTCAACCGACGAATTCATGCACAGTTTATTTTCACGGGAGTGGAGACTTGATCTGACTGGAGACTATTTTAAGAGGAGGCAGCGCTATTTGTATGAGAAAGGGGTGAAACTTAAGCAGTTTCTATATGCAATAAAATGTTGCAAATAGGGACGGAGAAGAACTAAACTTGAAAAGGAGGTTGGATCTAAGGAGAAAACGATTTCAAAGGTTTCCGATGTGTGTATTTGCGAAACAAATACAATAATTGGCAGAAAAAATCATGTTTCACTTTGTTTTCTAAAGAATATCCACTTAATTACTCGGATGTTTTCAGTAACCGAGATGAGCAATGTTGTGCGTATGGTGATCCCAGCACTGAAATTGACGAGTTTTGAAAAATATATGGCCGAAGTCGCCTTACAAATTGATGCGGTTAGTCTCTTGCGTTTTTAGAAGGAGCTGCTGCATCTGGTCTTCTTATGCTTCAAAGATTGCCACATCATCTTTGGCTACGAATTTAGCAACGAGTAGCCAAACTAGTATATCGAGTTCTCTCGGTGAAACCTTTTTTGTTGTTTTTTTAAAGAATAACAATCATCGAGTGCACTCTTAGCTTGATCTTTGTTCTCTCGGTGAAAAATACGGAAGAGCCCCGTAATCCTAGATCAATTTGCCATCTTTTATTGCATTGGCATTTGCTAGGCCAGGCGATGTTTTATAAACTCTCGAGTTTTTCCATATGCAGAGCTCTTCGTTAGTGGGCTCGTGAGGAAAGGTTGCGGATTTATCATTGTTAAGGTGACAATAATATTAAAGTGATAAGGCGATCGATAAAGACACAGATACGTCCCTACTCTTTGTTGACATTTATGAGCTTACAGGACCGGTTGCGCTTGAAAGAAACGTGCCTTCTTTGGGCAGGGGAGAGCTTTTTAAAAAAAAGAAGTGCTCCATTGTTCAGAATCTCTATGTGAGAATGTCGAAAAAGGTTTTTATGAGCAACGCTGCCGGAGAATTAAAAAAAAAGCATTTTTTAAATAATGAAATAAAGCTGAAGTTTTCAGTTTACAACAATAATACTTTGTTCGTGTACAATTGGCGCATTCCCCAGCTATCGACACGTAACAATGTGGTTGTTATGTCGACGGCGCAACAAGAAAGTATCTCCTTCTCTGGCTCAATACATCGATCGAAATGCACGCACGAGTATCGTTGCCAAAACCTGGCATAAATGAAACCAACACTCGATTTAACCGAATCGAAAGCAAGCACTAAAGTTTTTTTTTTAAAATTATTGCGATACCCATAAAAATGGCATATTTATAATATATTTTTCTCGACATGTAATTAACGTTTTGTACAAACGTTTTTCACACCGTTTTGCCCCTACAAAAAACATTTTATGCGTTACACATGCCGATTGATCCAAGCATCTTTTAAAATTTAGTTATTTGTATTTCTTTTCAGCTAAATTAATAGATTTGAAAATCACCTGTTCATGCCCACCAGCATTTAACGCGTTCACACTCTCATGTGACAAATTAAAGAAGAAATTTTTGTCTTTGATGAACTACTGCATCACTCATTAACGAATAATATGGAAAAGCGAATAGACGAAATGGAATCAGTTAAACAGCATAGTGCACATACACACTGATTCAAATGCTTGCTCAGAGATTATGTAATAGGTGATTTAAAAATAAAAAAAGAAACAAAAAAGAACGAGTCAATAAAACACCAGCCAAAGATCTTCAGTGGAAAGCTCAGGAGCTTTTGATATCGAACGAGGGTGCGAAGTGGAAAAAGTGTTCCCTCCACAATGAGTGTTTTCCATCGTTTCCATATTGTTCGCGGTTAAGACCACTGCTGCGATTTGCTGGTTTCCTCGTTTCCTCGTCGGTTTCCAGTCGCTGCTGCTTTATAGGTGATTTGATACACACTTTGTGAAAAATCTATCAGCAAACAGACTTGGCATAGGTAGCTAATCCTCGGACAGTTGTTCCAGGAGGAGTAGAAATTTGAAATCATTGATGACGTGAAGTCCACAGTTACAAATTTTTGTTCGCACGTTTTCGGCACAGCAGTATTTTACAGGTCATTTCAAGGAATGTAAACAATAATAATTGGCGTATATAAGGTATAATAGTATCATTATTGCATTTCTGTCAGCTTTAATTTACCTTCCCGTCCTTCACACTGTAAGCAAGCGCCCATAATATATCTACCGATTATTATTTTTCTGTCGTTACGGTTCTGTTTAAAATAATCCTATTCTTTGCGGATATCACACGTGCGAAACAATGTCGTCATTTGGCTTCTAGTCTCTTGGTGCAATGATATGAATTATGGATGAAAGCTACTTGGTAATAATTGATAATAAATGATGCACTGAATTTCTATAAACAAAGTTGACATCATTGCGCGATAATTAAGTCAACGAACACGTCAGTGTTTTTTGGCAGAAAGTGGTTCGCACGTTTTTGGAACAGGCGTATTTTACAAGTCGTTTCGAGGAGTGCAAACATCCTTTATGTGTGAGAAAGTTGCCTCCTCCTTCCTGCTCAACCCCTTCTTCACATCCCCTTCTACTTATTCAAACTGGACTGTACCGGCTTAAAAAGTGCTAGAGAGGTTCGACAATTAAAAAGAGTGTGAGAAAGGGAAAATGTTTGACCTATAGTATAACATTTTCCCTTTCCCGCACTCTTTTTGATTGTTAAAATAAAGGACCCTACACCCAATTTTTCTTCCGGTTCATTCGAAAATGATGTTATAGTTGCAGCCGTTTACACACTTTCCTCACCACTTAATCGCGTTGAGACTGGCAAGAGTAGGGGAATTTGTGGTTCGTCTTCCGGATTCCGCACCCGACTTTGATTCCACTTGGTTCATTTATGAGTATGCATCCTCCCTCGCTCCCTACCTTTATCTCTTCACAGGGAAGGGAAAAGCGCCTAGCCGAGTGGACGTCCAATTCACAGTAGCCAACTTGGTTTCAATTTTGGCTTCGCCCATCTGACAAAATGGAGTTAAGGAAATCGCTGACAATGTCGACGAAATTCTGTGGAGCAGCAAGAGAGTTGGGAAATTTCTGCAATATCCCTTCAAGCGGTTTCAAGTTTTTCCAATATGAGCAAACAGTATCGACTCCTGAGCTTTCCTTAGTAAAATACTTGTAATGCTCTTCCATATCTCGCGTTTCTGTGTCACAGGATTCATGCAGCAATTGACGAAACGTAGTTGTTATGATAGCTTTTGTGATTGGTCTGCTGAAAACACCGCATAGATAGACAGCTAGCTAGTGGAGCAATCGAAACATCGAAACTACTGAAGGTGCACGTAAGTGCGCAATGAGACGACAATGCTATAATGCTTTTATGAACACTAAAAGCAACAGAAGCAAACATAGACGATATGCACTGATTCAATTCGCAAGGATTACGAAACCAGTTAACAAAGATTATTGAGCATGAGATAGTGAGTCCCATTCATTCTCAGAGGATTTTTTTTTTCAAATGAAAGTAGAACTTTATAGAACTTTAAGGTATTGCTATCATCATTTATCAGGTCAGAAAAAAAATGGAGTGCCGTCGTTAGGCAGAGTTATTTCGGCAAATGAAAGTGTTAGACGCCTAATAAATGACTCAGAAGTTGTAAGTTTTGTTGCATGGAAACAAATGTACTATACATGTCCTCTTGCTAATGAAAATATTCGATCAGGTAGCGTTTGAGCATTTGCTCTCATTTATAATAATCTAGCAGAAATTTTCGTTTCATATACGTTACACGAAAAAAAAAACAGAAACAACTGAATATTTACTGAATTATATAATGTCAATTCTTAAAAAAAAACACGGAAGCTCGGCGAGAACAGTAATGATTCAATGCGAGCACGGTCCATTTTTGTGAACAAGATGGAAAAAGTTATGTACCGAGTGTACAATGGCAATATTTTTTTTCATGATTTACATTTTGCCGAATTGCGAAACCATCATAATTGATCGTATAAGTTCCTCAACAATTATTTTCAATTTGTTTGTTTGGGAAGGATACCATATATATACATAT
>JPKZ01000645.1:70561-89009 GCA_000803305.1 Toxocara canis
AAATATGCATATGTATATATATGTATATGTATACAAATATATATGTATATATATATATATAAACATATATATATATATTTATTTATAATCCCCATCAGACAACCCTCTACATATAAATATATATAAAATGTTGAGGGTTGTCTGATAGGGATTATAAATAAAGCAGATTGCCTTGCGATGAGTGGAAAACACAGAAATCATTACTTTCACAAAAAAATAACCCACATTTATTTTCCATAAAGAAGCTTCCAATCACTGAACTTAAGTGAATCAATCTAATTTCAATTTCATTGCTGCTTTGCGAATAGAAGGATGTAAGTAAAGATGAGACGAGTATCCGACTTCAGCATCTCAGTGTTATTCGCCAATAGTTGTTGGTTATTAACATATTTACTTTCAGCTTTTTTTTTAAAGACACACTCCTTTCAGGTGATCAACAGTTCAAATTGTTTGTAAATATTCCCTATCAGGAGATAAATTCGGAAGTAAAAAATGCTAGACACTAAAAAGTAAGAACGACTGCACAGCATACGATCATAATTTGAAGAAGTAGGCGAGCGATTGCGGCGATCAGTTGAACATTACGATTGGTGCTCTTTTTCTCGATTCAAGAGACATAATTTCGATCGCCAACGCGTTCTAACGTTGATCTGTGGTTGAAATGATGACGGCAGACGAAGACTCTACCGTCTTCGTACCATCGTACGAAGATTCTTCCGTCGTCATTTCAACCATAGATGCTTGATTCCATTTTCTGTTCATTCGCTCTAAACCGTCAACACTGTTTACGATGTGGATCATGGTCAGCCGGAATCGGTCGGCAAGTTTGGGGGCATGTAGAAAAAAATGAGGTGGGCCATCTGTTTGCACCAGTCCTTATATGAATTCAAAATGCTATAGTGTGACCTGAATCTCCCACTTCGGAAACGGAACACGACGAGATCACACAACAGTTGTTCGTATTTAGTGCAGGTGCTAACAATATCCGTACATCGCACTACCAGCTGTTGATGCTTACTTGCGTAGGTAAATTCTCCTTACGTAATCACACACAACAGTTGCTCGTATTTAGTGCAGGTGCTAACAATATCTGTACATCGCACTACCAGCTGTTGATGCTTACTTGCGTAGGTAAATTCTCCTTACGTAATCCTTAGAGGAGATTTCTGAATTCGTTTTGATATTAAACAAAAACAGTTTTAATCAAATTTCTATGAAGTGCATCAGTTGAATTGTAGATATAAAATCATAGTCGGATATTAAATCCGTTACTAACAACAAAAATCACTTCTGAGGTGCGCAAACCGGACGTTTTAAGATTGCACAGAACAACATCTCAGGAGGGTTTCTTTCAGATTATTCGATTGTTGGAAATATCTTGAGAGAACGACTATTTACGCAAATCCCTACTGCAGGATTTGCTCAACTTATATCGTTCAAAAATCGTAACAGTGTTTTGAATTGCGTTCTGAATCGGGTTGAATTGAAATCCGTCGTTCTCCTTCGAACCGATCTCAATCACTAGTTGTGCTAATACCTTTTAGAAAGAAAATAATAGGGAAAGCAATTATGTACAGACATGCATGTGAATAAAAACTGATGAGCAGACGCGAAATTATCTGCCTTTAATCAAAACTTCAGTTGTGACCGAACAAGAGGGATCGTCGAAAAGCGCAAATCAAATCATCCTGGTATCAGACAGAGCCTATCTGAGGCTCATTCTTACGCTGTTACATGAGCAACCGCAGCCGCAACAACAAATTCATTATGGCATTGTCCAGTGAGTTTTAAAAAACTATTTGAAAACACAAGTTATCGATGAGTTCTAATACAGCTCGAAATGCTAGAAAATTAAGCGGAAATGGAATGAGAAATTGTCAACGTTGTTAGAGAACAAACTTATTTCACATTCTACTGGAAGCATATGTAGCAGGGCCATTTAAAATAACGTAGCTAATTTGGCAAGCGAGTAAGCGAGTGCATAGAGGATCATTGGGAAAAGAGTATGGGTGGTCCTTGCCGAACTCGGCGGTGTGCACTCATTTAGCGTGGCTGTAACCAATCCGAAAAAGCTGATTACAACGCAACAAATTAACTTGTGCATTACATCAAAAAAGAAATTGTTCTTCAATTGCCGAACGTTGCCCATAAATCAGCTTTTGAAGAGTGACAGGTTAGGTTTGAACGCCACCTTTACGAGCATCTGTCACTGACAGATTGACGCAATCTGTACATGACGGAAAAGAGGCAATGAAAATCGTTAATGACGTCGGAGCATTTAGTAAAAGCGTCAACGTTAAACACAGCTGACGAAAGTGAACGATAAAAAACTTCTCTAAAACGCATTTTCTACGTTTACACGTTCCCGTCTCGAAGACTCACAGATAACGTTCAGCTATTGAAGTCACTGCCACGCATTTTGCTGCAGTTCTTACGGTGCTGACACTGATCCTGACTGTGGTGTGTGTACGTATGTGCCGTAGTTTTGCTTTCGCTTCACTGTGACGCTGTTCGCGTGATTTCATGGTTAAAAGACATCGTGTTGATTGCACAAAGTTTTCTGCGTTCAAAGCTCAGTTACGAAATTTCACTCCAAAATTCGAGTACGAGACTCAAATCCTACGTACGAACCACATATAAATTTAACCCATTTTTATTTAGGCACCAAGTACATTGTTTTGCACACAAATATTCTGTCCTATGTTAAAAAATTGATAACGGACACCAAGCGGTCTCCTAAACGGAACCAACATCAAATCGCACGAAGATGTGTTAAGGTCAGATGAAATATGTAAATTTTGAGAAATACGTCGTTGTTGTAATCACCATTTAAAGAACGCTCTTTCGCAACTTATTATCGACGTCGTTGGGCTTAATTGTCGCATTCAGAGTTGCCATCTTTTTACAAATAACAAGAGTTTACAATATGAGCTTTGCAAGATAGTGTATGAACAATATGAGCATAATGAGTAATATGAACTGTGTGGTAGGTGCTTGTATGTTTGAACTTCTTTTGAAGGTTATGAGCTAAAGTTAGCATGAACGGCAACCATAACCTTGTTCCAGTGAAGAATGGAGTAGATCGTATCGCTGAACTCTTTTTCTTTCCAACCTAATGTTTTTGCTTTAAAATATGGTCAAAAATGAAAATTAAAGGGCAATATGTGAGGGAAGTCTGATACTACTCATCACTTTTGCCGTTTTTACCTTCGTGAAGGAGCGTTAGATGGATGACATGCCCGTATGTAGTTGTGCTTGTGCTTTTATGTCTCGTAGTTTCAACTAGTGAACCAGAAAATAAACGCTAAGAAATTAGGCGGACTTAATTTCTGGCCTTCCTGCAAGTGCCCTCGAACCAAAGGTCGGTACGGATCGCTAATTTCTATACTAGTTTGCTGCAAGAAAAATAATCTTTGATAAATTCAAATGGATTCATACAAGGATGTGTACGGCGGCTCCAATGAACACTTCAACGAGTTGAAGGGGGAAGGGGAGAGGGCGAGGGGCTGCGCCCTGATAAATGAGTTGCATCATTTAAGGCAATTTTCTCCCGCGACCCTCACGAACTTGGTCCCTTGCATTCCCGGCGGATGAATAATCTCTCCACGGCGCCAACGAAGGCAGTTTAGCCCTCGTTGGCAAGACAGTTCGTAGACAAACCCTAACAAATGAGATGCGTCATTTTGCTCTGAAAAGACGGTGATAGTATAGTATTAGGAAATATAGTTGGGATTTTTGAAAAATTGATACCAGCAGGGTAAGCAACCTCGGTTAGGTAGACACTGCACGGTGTGTGTTAAACGCAACTTTTTATTTTTTGTTAGGTGACATTCAAGCTTTTTTCGCATCGTTTTTCGAATATTTATTGGAGGTATTGAATTCGTTTGCATATCATATCGCCTTTCACCTTTCACCTTTCACCCTTTTAAAAACGCATATCACCTTCCCCGACATGCGTCTCGAAATGTTTCTAGCGCTCACAAAAAAACCTACCACACAAACTTCTTTTCATTTCGTTTCTTGTATTTATTACATTTTTGATGGAAGAAAGGAATTGGGTAGAGGGGGATCGAGTTCGCTGTGCGCGATTTTAAAGACGTACTCAGCGCTCACTGTCGTACTCATTGTCCTGTTTTTTTTTTTTTTTGACAGAAGTTGAACGATGATATCGTCGATCGTCTGATTAGCTTAATTACAATTAGTGTGTTTCCGTGGAGGAACTTTTACAGAAAACTTTTGCAAAACTCTAAAAATTATCAGCGCACATTAACAAAAAATTTTCGTTTTGAACAAATTCTGTTTTAAATGATCATCGAAATGGAAAATTGTTTTCCATTCAAATTATAAGCACCACACACCAAAAGCAATGGTCTAAGCAGGGAAGTGACGATTTTCTAGCCTATCGGACGTGTTTCATGTGATACGTTCTAATGTGGACGAACCGATAAAAGAAACTTCTCCCTTTCGTATTCATCCATTCAAGTCGCTTATGTTTACCACTTAAGCCATCTGAAGTGCACAACTGCTAGTGGAGAAGTTCGAGAACGATGAGTTGTTAGTTTGTGTTCATAACACGTTCCATGAAATAGCACATCCATATGCTGCTTTTGCAAACTTGCACTCACAAAATCGCATTGTGGAGACATCATTTTAGTTCCTCCTGCAAGATCTGAACCCTTTTTCTAGCGAAATTTCAATTCGTATTGATCAAAAAAATGAAACCTTTATTTTTGTGTTCAGCTTACTATTAATTACATTTAATATTTTCAATGATTTTGGGTGTTTTCCAGTTCTTTTCAAATTATTTTCCTGCGTGTCTACAAGCGATCTTGCTATTTTCGCAATCTTACGAAAGAAGACTTTGCTGGTTTATTCGGATTTATTCGTTGAAATTTAGGTTGCATACCAAAAGCATAAAACAGTTGCAACGCTTCTATAAAGCGTAAAGGAACGCAAACATAAATGAAAACCTTGATGTATACCTTATTACCCAAGAGGTTTTTGTAAAATCTAGTGTACTGCTTTTTATTGCTACATTTAAATTAATGGCGAAAAGAGACGTCAGAGGTGTTCAGAAGATGATCTGACTGTGAGTCAGTCATTTCATCTGGATGTGCAGGCGGTACGATCCCATACCATTATTATTACAAACTTTAAAAGTGGTCATAGCGCTCAAAAACTTGAAAAAGAATTTCAGCTTTTGCGCCAAATGACATCATAAAAACACTGTTCAGCAATTATTGTGAAATAATAAACCAGAATATTCAAAATTCCTCGCATTTCCACGTAATTCGCCATCAAGAATTGCGAAATTGTTTTGCAAGGGCATAATTGTCGAAATTAGCACCATTCGATGCCGCTGTTGACAGAAATTAAAACGTAACGGTTCCCATGGACAGACATCAAATTGCTAAGGGACTGAATGTCGATCTTGTGGCAACTTGTTATGCGAGCTACAACTTAGCGCATATCCCGAATTGGCAAAATTAATAGCGTTGCGAGTAATTTGGCGTATAGCATGAGCAATTGCCAAAGAGAGCTTTTTAGACAATCCCTTCTGACCAATATTTGCTATGTGCTCGACTCCTCAACAGCGTTTCTAGGAAAATATGCCATCCTACATAAATACAAAGATCATCGAAGATGATTCCGTATTCGGTTTATTATGAGGTACTCCCTTCGTTGAGGAATGCAGACTGTGGATTTTCAGCTGCTGCACTTTTTAAGTCAAAGAAAGATCACAACGACTTGTTTTATCGATTTATGTCCACTTCATTCTTCCCTGCCTAGTTCAAAACATTCCTCCTTTCACTTTCTGTTGCCAGTGCTTATTCACCTTTTCTATTGGGGTTTCGCAATTCGTACTGTTGTGTTATGAGCGAGTTTCATTCATGCAGTGAGCACTAATTACTTCTCCACGCTCGCATTTCTGCATTATTTAATAACAAATTCACATATACCGGTGCCGCAGCTGATGCCGTAGCATTCTCACTAAAGTTGTCAAAACTTGCAACTAGAGGCTATCTACGTAAATCGTCTCAAACGCAATCATCTCATATATGTGGTTGTGTTTTGCTTCAATAAATGTTTACCCCTCACGTTCCGTCAGCGCTCTCGTCAGTTCAGCGCAAGTGACTCCTCAAGCGTTGGCTACTTTCATTGGAGGGAATTGTGCCACTCACGTGTCTTATACGCGGAATACACGTGCACACGTGGGAATCACGTGAAGGGACAAATATAATACGGGCTTGTAAGAAAGTGGCAACGTGGCAAGGGGCGTGTCGGTCGTATCGAAGCAGCTTTGCAGGCACCACCCCTCAACCGGGTTTTCGGTTTGCGATTCCACCAGCTCATATTTTATAGTTGTGTGCCCTCTACCCAATGGGCAGTCGTCATCTAGTTTTATCGTTATATGTTGCGAAGTCAAAATTTGGTTAAATTGCAAGAGTGTCAAAATGCTCGCACTTCCTTCGCATTGGAAAACGCTTCATTGGTGTTTGCTTGTATATCGGCTGTAAGTGTCAGTTTTACAAACTGAACTTGAACATTTTGAAATTAGACGTTTGTACGCAAATCGCTAGGCGTTTTCCTTGTGCAGTCTTTCTGTAAGTTTCCTTCTTCATCGTTCTTTCATTTAAAAGTTATTTACGCTTACAGATTTTTGTCTTAGACAATTTTTGATGCGATGTATATGTTAGTGAATAAAATCAACCGAGTTTTAAAGGAGTTTTGCTTTCTTTTCGAGACGCCGTGGTTCACCGGAAAAGAAAACCGAATTTATCACATTTTATATTCAAAAGGAAATTTTCTTTTTTGTTTTCATCGGCCAATCGAGCTAGAATGACAAACTTGGCTATTTATTTCAAAGTTTTAAGCTATTTACTCTGTCATCTTCTCTTAATAACATACATACTATGATCGTCTCGTAATTTTTGACGTTCGTTTAATATTTGTTCACAGGATTCCTACAAGCGATGGTGGGCATTTATTAGTGAATATTTAAAAAAGAAATCGATTCTCACAAATTTGGCCACTTCTTGTCTCCTCCGTTCTGTGTGCGCTTAATTTTTATGGCATCTTAATGCCTTTTGTTCGCCATTTGGTTGCAATTGTGCTGCGTTACTCATGCGCATATGAGAGCTTGCTTCAGAATGTTGCTTTTTTTCGTTGACGAGTATTGTCAGCTTGGCTGAGCGGTCGATCATTTGTTCTGTTGATTTACGTTATAGAGGAATCGTTCCTAAAATAATGCCTCCTTTACGTGAGGACAAATAGAAATATTTGAATGTATTGGCACCTAGGTACGATGCGAGTGGGTAACTTGAGTAAAACTGGGCTTTTTTTTTTTGAGGGCAGTAGTTATTCGTTGTTGTGTGATAGTTGTTGCTCGTACATTAAGGATTAGTTGAACGGTTGAATGAGGTGAAAGCTTTGCGTAAAAACGAAACAATGATTGCGTAAGAGTGTGAGATCGAAGAACGTTGAGAATTTGAAAAAAAAAATCATTTTCAGAAAGAAGAGCAGAATTTCTCGTTTTTGTTGAGCGCACGCGCGTACTTTTCATTGCTAGTCCGCCATCGTGAGAAAAACGTAACAAGACAGCTAACAATCTCTTTCCTTCATCGTGCATCCATTGAATGACATTGAGTGTTGCGTATCTTTCAACTTTCCGCTTCGCTGCTCTTCATTTCGTTAAGCTTGCTTCCTTCCGTTGCTCTTCTACCATTTGCATTCCGCATTCAATCCTTCTAAATGAACTTGCACTGCGAAACGCTTCAAACGTTACTTTGCTCCAAATTTCTGAGCACTGTGATGCGTCATCGAAACCGAAGAGGTTGTAAATATTCACTGAATTTCTATGAGCAAATCGTCCAAAAAAAAAACGTAACTCCATAAGGCAATGCCACGAGCGTCTTATGTTGCTTATTGGTTGATTAGTGCGCGATGTGCCTCTAAGAGAGATCGTTTCAGGGCGTGTTTTGAGTGGTAACTTTTTTTGTTGATTTTATAGTCGAATCATCTTTCTTGCCAGTTATCGGGCGATTATTCATTACGATAGTTTAACAGTGTCTGATAATGATTCATTTAGTCGAAAACTGAGCGAATTACTTTCTCTCATGAATTTAATTTCATTTGTTCTTTCTAAGCGCTGAGGATAGTAGCCATTTCATTTCACGTCGATTTCGTTTATGGGAGTTCGGTTTTCTTTCTTTTTTGTTTCCCAGTAGGGAGCATACGCATTTTTAGTTTGCAACCATTTCATAGTGACTAGAATAAAGTCGCAAGAAACAACGACAGACAGTTTTTTTTTCTTTTTACAAACTCATAGAAGTCTTACAACGACCTTACTAGCAAAACACCTCCGATAATTCGCTTTGCAATCTTTATAGTTTCATTTTCATTTGCATTTGTATCTATGCCGTCCAATGATGTCGTACGTTTGCCTCGTTTACCTCTGTCATTCTTTTCTATTTTGTACACTCATTAACCTGTCTCTTTACGTGTTTACAGTTTCGAATAATCGCATTACTCGTTACACATCTTCAGCATTTTTAAATTGTAAACGATTGGTCGTTTCAGTTGGCTATCTGAATATGTTTTCGATGCTTCTTTCCATAATGGAATGCAGCATACTGGTGGGCTCAGTAGTGCAAGCGCTCTTCTCATTCGTCAATCCCAAAGTATCGTCGCTGATCGCCGTCGTCTTCGTACTTCTACCGATTTCGGCCGTTATACCCATGCTGCTCATCAGATCACATCTTGGTGCTCCTGCTCACGAAGAATCCTCCATTTAGGTGAGCGAACACTGCTCGAGCAGTTTTTACTTAGCACGAAGCAAACAATGCGATTTAAGAATATATAAATCGGAGTGAAAAATAAATAAAAATCTTAGAAATAAAAAATCTTTGTGTGATTATCTCGAATATGAGATTTGATGTGATTGCTGGAAAGCCTTACGTCATGCTCTCCTATGAGCAGCTGTCATTGTCGCTTTTGAATAACAGTAATTCGCCGCACATTTCTTGTGTAGAGTTTTGTTTTGTTTTGTTTTGTTTTTTTTAGTTTTGTAACTCTCTCGAAACATTCGATCTTAGACCCGGGACAGTTACCTCCACGAGGATAGGAAGACCATAGGGCTAGCAACTGCATGTAGGTAGTTACCTTCGCAAAGTTTGGCCACTGATTAATTAACATTTTCGAATTAGAGTGAGGAAATTTCACTTTAAAGTGTTTCTCGAAAATGACTGCATTTGAAAAGGAGCAAAATTGTGGTGAATTCAAATGGTTACTGCGTCAAAGTATTATATATAGTTGCTGTTCTTAATGCAACTTGCTTACTCACATCGTTCAAAACGCGAAACACATACACGTACACGTGATTAACGAACGCCGTTACACAAATATCGAAAAAACAAAATAGGCTAAACGGCTAAGGAACAATCCGAGAGATTCAAAAAAAAAAAACAACAACAACAACATGAATAGGCTAGGTTATTGTCCGAACGTTGATTATGCCACCATATACAATAATACGCTGTTGCTTCGAAGAGATATTTTTGTATTCGAAATGACTTGAGGTGAGTAGAGCTGATTCGTCATTGAAATGCATATGCCTTAATCAAGATATTTTAAAATTTATTGTACGTTTTGCAAATTTCAAATGAGCGATATGACCGGAAACCAGTTCGCGCATGTAAATTTCGCAAAATGCATGTGTAATTAGAGAGCTAACTTCGCTTGGACACATGCATTTGAACGTTTCCAGTAACTTTAGATGTGAAAACACTCCTCCGAAGCACTGATGCATTGTGCCATTAAGTCAAATCTATATTTGTATCTTTCAATTATGCTATTATGTGAAATTTGAAAGCTAGTAAAAGTAGCCTATTAAAGAGCGTTAGCAGCTTATCGTTCTCGTCAATTGTCGCTAGCGGAAACAAGTTGGCTGCGAAGTTATTTGCCACAAGAAGTAAAAATAAATGAAACCTGCAAAGAAAAATAAACGAAAATTTCGTTGCTCATGCTTTGTTCACTATTGCTGCTGACATTGATTTTAGCTGGTTACGTTAAATCGCTAAATGTTAAATGAGTAGTCGAGGTGAAGCTGATGAGTTAAGCGAAAATTCATCAGCTCTTGATATGTGAGGGTTAGTTGCTTATTTGTTGTTGTTTTTAACAAAAATAAGTTGCCAAATTGCAGTACAGCTTTCTGCTCCAGCAACAACACTTGGCGAATAAGGTTTTTCGGGTGCTGAAGTTAGAGCTTGTCTGTAGCGCCCTATTAGTTTATGTTTATTGCAGAGGTGCAGATATTCGCTCGACACTCGTGTAATTCACGTGATGTGGATGGCATCGGCGCATATTACTCACGTGAATTATCACCTCAGACAGACGAGGAGTCGGGTCCCTCGGCCTTTTTGGCGGCTCGTCCGTTGTGCTTTGTTGCTTTTTCGTTTATGCACTGACAACCTATTTTATGCTATTCGCATTTAGATGTGCCTTCAATTTTATTTTTATGCGCTTCTCTAGCGTTGTCGAACTATGTGAGTAACGCTTGATAGGAGAAAAATTTATTTAAAAATTTAACTGCTGAGCTGCAGCGTGATATTAGCTGTTTTGTTTTAAAATTTTTGGCACATAACTTGCTAAATGAGGACTTTTCGAGAACTCGTTCCATCACCTGATACGTCCCCAGAATATGGTGTACTCCTTAGTAAAAGTGGTCAATTTAAATATTGCACGATAAATTAGACGTATCCTTACAGTATGATAGACGCATATGTAGTCGCACGCAGTCCTTAAATGTATCCTCCAAATCAGATGGTATAAGGATGACGTGTGGAAGAATAGAAAATAACGATTAATATTTGTTTTTAACGATGCACTCACAATCCGCCGGTATCCGTTAAGTGTGCAAGACCAAAGTGTTTCATAAGCGAAATGTTGCGATAGCATTAGCCTATGCAGGGAAGGGATGCATTTTAGCAGCCAAGCTTTCGACGTAGTTTCTGTCCGGAAGAGCTCAAAATTTAAATGAAATTTTGTAATGATAACTAACTAGGGTGAAAGATTTACCGACTTCATTTGATAACAGCTCTTTAACAGCTACAGTCTTGACACGGAGGTGCTAAAAATAGTGCTGAATAAATCTATGTCGTCTGACATGAGTGTTTTTAAAAGTAAATACACATGAGGCGACCTTTAAAGAATTTGGCGAAAATGTTATCCGAATGAAATTTTTTAAACGAAAATGTGGAAGTTGTTGTCGATCAAAGAGTATGTGGTAAAGTTTGTTGCTAGTGGCGCACACCAAATGTGTACTCAAAAATCATACTTGTTTGCCTAAGTATCGTTTTTATTACCTCTCTTGTTTGTACAAAATTGTTTCACAAATTGTTTTTTTCGTTACTTGTTTTGTATTGCGAATCATTGGCACAGCTTTGTACGAAACGCGTTTGTTTTCCGTCATGGTGAACTAGTAAAAGTATGAAGAAGAATCTGGATTAGCAAAAAAAAGCACGAAACGGTTGAATACCTCCGTGCTTTGGCAAAGAGGAAGAAAAAGAAACGTCCTGCTCGTTTACGCAAACAAAATTTTCCGTTTGCAACCGGAAAGTTTTTTCTGGAATTGTTGAGGTGCAACCAACCCTACGACTACATACTTTTATCCGTGCAGTCACGAACGGTTGAATACCTCCGTGCTTTGGCAAAGAGGAAGAAAAAGAAACGAGCATCTGAGAAGAACGAGAATTGAGTAAATTACGGATATCTTGTTTCGAAGGTTTTTTTAAGGTTCTTTGTCCTTTGAGGTCGCTTTCATCAGATGCCTATTGGACCGAAAATCGTCTCTGTAGCAAGTCAGCGGATTTCTTCGACATATAAAACATTCAGTCATCACTTGCGGTAGAAAGCTATGGTTTAAGGTGTACAATGAAGTGTGTGTTCATATGATTAAAAAAGCGGGCCGAAAATTTAATGGTGAAGCGGGTGCTATAAGGGATATAGGTGCACCACGGTCAATATGGGTATAAATCAGCCGTATTTTGCGTTTTTTATTGTAACGTTCCGGCTATATTATAGTATTGCTGTATTACATAGGTACTCTACCTCTGGGCAACTGTCCCCCCCCCCCCAAAAAAAAAAAAAAAAAATGCAGCCAAGCGCAAAGTTAAAGTTCTCGGACTTCTGGTAATGCTGATATCACCAATTGCACATATATCGACATTTCCCCCGATTCTTTGACAATGAGTGTAGTAGTAAGATGGCAGTACGATGTGGAGAATCTAGGTGCCAAGCAAGATTGCACTAGATTGTCTAGGGCGCACTCTACGCCGGGTTATTCTCAATAAAATTTCCTCCCTTTGTCAGCTAGAAAAACGCTTGAACGCTTCTCGCATATTAGCATAAGGCATTTGTAAGCAGCAAAAAAGGGAAAAATAAAAAATACACGGGAAACGAAACAGTAAGAGCATTGAATGCACAATATTACATTAAGGAAAGACCGACTATTACATTATGACATAAATAGGAAAAAAGAGCAAATTTTGACGATAACAACAACTTTTGACAACTTGTGCTTTCTTCGGCAGCGTCAAAGGCTTTCACCGTGCCGTTGCTGATTCATGCAGAGTTTTAGGCAAATTTCAATGTGAGAAGGTGCAATTATGAGTAGTTGGGTTGGAGGCAAACGCAATTCAGAGCTGAGTAGTCGTGAACCGGGAGTGTCGAGTTCTTTCTGAAGGTAGTAATTGGTTATCCAGCGGAAAAAAAAAAGAAATCAAAATTCAAGGCATGGTCCAAGTGGTTCATCGCTCCTACAATGAGGTAATTTAAAAACAGCACAGTCTCAATCGCTCAGAAGTGCACAATAATCTTTGCTATATGTTAGACAACAATGAACAGAATGATTCCTAAATCATTGCAACCAACCCTACGACTACATACTTTTATCCGTGCAGTCACGTTCATTGGTACCCAAAGGAGAAAAGGGGTTGGGGAGATTGTAACTGCTCCACTAATGCTTGCATGAGCTTGCCAACCCCACCCCGCACTCTTCACCTCCCGTCATCCACTATGTAGGCTTCATTGTAATCTTAACTTTCAGTTGCCTCGGTTTTGCAACTTAGGTTCTTCTTTTCGAAATTTTCTCTTTTTCCTTTCCGCCTTCTCTTTTATTCACACATTTTTCGTGTTTCTTATTTCGGTTGTGGCCTCAAGCCGAAATCGGACTGCGACTTGCGATTACTCACTTCCAGTAGGCGGGGTGGGGAGGAGGGGGGGGGGGTGCGGAAGAGGTACAGGAGAACAGAGTAGGGGAGAAGTAAGCTCATGTAACATATATGATTCGGTACGACTAGGAGAAAAATTTTCATTATTTTATCGAAGAAGTTACGTCCTGCTGAGGTCACTAGTAGTTATCGCTAAAATTGCAAGGAGAATTTCGCCGTTGCTCGAAAATTATTCCTCAAAATTTCATTTTCAAATGAACACTTCGCTTTCGATCGTTAGTCTGGAACGTTAGTCCGCACCCGTTTTTTTTCAGCAGATGTCGTTGCGTTAATGGTCATGGAGTTATGAGTATTTCTTTTCTCTCGTCACTTAAGCATCGCATGCTTTTTTGATGTGTCCAACCGATGTTAAAACAACTGAAAAATAAATTAATAGCGCTAAATTTGCAGGATTGATCAGAACAAATGGTGTGTGTGCCATGTATAATTCTGCCCATTCTGTTGGCCATCTATCTGAAGTTCATTCAGCCTTACGTGCTCCATCTTTTACCCGAATCATGGAGGATTAAATTCGATGCTATACTCTATCCAACGTGCCCAGCTCGACCGCCTCCTCCTGTGCAAAAAGAGAGCGTCGATGTAGGAGGAACAGTACAATCGGACGACACAGCAGCAAAGATTGGTTGTGATAAGGGGGTTCGGCAAAAAGTGGAGTAGGACCCATTTACTTCAACGGTTCACATCGATCAAATGAGGATGGAGCCGATTGGTATCTTGCTTTGGATTATAAGTGCCTTTGATCAGTTCAGCTCGTGTTGTTTCAGTTCTAACTGGCGTTTTTTTTTGCACTTGTGCTGCGAATTTCGAAAACACCGTCGGAACAGGTGGCTTTTCATGTTTTTCCTGTCTGCTTTTGCCTGCAGGAGCTGCTGTAAAAGAGACTAGATTTGTTTGAATGTGTTGACGGGTTTGTGTACCCCAGCAGGCAGTCGGCTGCCGAGTAGAGGCACGTGACTGGAAGTGTTTTTTGAGAAGAGGTTAGCGTTTGCAATGGGCTGCCTCCTACTTGATCGACTTGCCGCACTATAACGCTTTACAATGATGTTGCCCTTCCATTTTGCACATCACGCTATCGTGCACTACTAACATCTCTTAAGTCACGCCACCTTTTGGCCACATGCCATCCGCACAAACATTCCCATCACAGCTCTGACATGAATCGGCAATTCAGCACATACCTCAGCGAAGTCATACCTAGTGTTTGAAATACTACTGTGCTCTGATGAAAGGCACCTCGTATAGCGATCGGTTGCTAAATTAACAGTTGTCTCATTATGCAGTATTCGCGCAACAAAGCAAGTTTCCATATGCTTGTTTTACGCTTTATTACTTAGTGTAACTCGCTTCAAGAGTATAACACAAATTTTTTGCGCCCAGGAACCAGTTAGGTTTAAGAGAAACTACGCTGTTTCAGATCGTTTTACGACGAGGCATTGTTACTTAAAAGTTTGCCGATTGGCATTTGTAGAGTGGTATTCAAATGAGCCGAATATGCACAGTACAATCTTGCAAAATCGATTAAACTGTTGGTGGGATCTGCAGGCATTGACCTCAGCATAAACACACAAGAACGCGGAATAAGTCTGATTATTAGCGACTTCATCGCACACCTTCTCCTTCAATGATTCGAATTCAAAGATGCGCTAACACGTGTTACTGTAATGTACAATGCTCCTTACTAAACGTCTATAAACAAATTAACCAAAAGCCTTTGTACGCAAGCTAGCAGTCTTATAAAAAGCGTAATGAACGTACGACTGATAAATGATAACGCCCGAAAATAATTCAGGATTGAGTGACGCGACAACTTTGCTTGAAAGTTAGCTGAAAATTTCATAAGTTGCCGTAGGGGGTGAAGAATTGTTAGTATCCAGACTTCTGATGGTTTTTGATCTGTGAAACGTGCTTAGTATCTGAAGACTTGATTATTCTTTTGTTCTGCTTCAATTCTGATAATATGTGCATCGACCATTCTAGGAGAGGTAGGCATCTACGTGAACGTACGCGTGAGTACTCTGTCCGATTTTTTGATTTTCATGTTTGTTATTTCTTTTGTTTAAGACATATATGGCACATAATGGCTTAGGGCAAAAGGGCACGTTCTTCCCCATCCATCCCTTTCCCTTTTTCCACCACTTTTTTTCGACACTCCGCCTTTTTCTATTGAGCCCGTTTGCCCTAATCACTGAATGGAAAGGTGCGAATATGATGAAATCTCGTCAGATGAGAACTATATAAGCCTAAGCTACCTTATATGCGTTGATCAAATCGATCACATATCAACACTTAACACTCACATGCGTTCTTCATAATAAAATTTCAAATGACCTTATTACAGCTTGAAAATACGTTAAGGAAAAACCTACTTTAATGCTCTTAGTGATCGAATATTTTTAAGAATATGACTACCAAAGCGAGGAGAACTGCACATAACAGGAGTGGCTGTAAAATTTCGACCAGAAAACCACTATCGTTCGTTTAGAAGATCGCAATAAAAAATTAATGATACTTATTCATCTTATCATCGCAATATGGGACAAAACTGAATTTCTCACTTACTATAACGGCAACATAACGGGGTTTCATCAACATTTCTAAGAAACCACTGAAACGTCAAATATTTAAACTGTTTAGATTAGGAACCTGACGTTTATGAATTTCTAAAGTCAGCTAACCAATGAAGGCATCCAATTATCCGTTCAGTTTCAGTTTGGAGCAAATCGTTGTAAAATCTCGCCTTCATCTACTAGAGAAACGCCTACAGTCATCAACAAATGACAATTCGAGTTTCTGCGGACAGAACAGAAAGCAGCAGACCGATAATTGAATCTTGGGGAATTTGCTGAACGCAGCAAAACCTGCAAAGCCGTCCATCACTTCGCACATTTCCTTTCGGAAAACATGAAAGCACTAACGTTGATGTCATTTTGGTCATTTTTGTTGCATCAAATCTAATATTAAGCTGTAATAATTCAGACGGATCTTGAAACGATTGTTTTTGCTCAGTGAACCTTTTGAGATCTGCTTTGAACTTCGCTCTTCGGTGTGCGTTGTTCTGGTCTTGCTTCTTCTGTATTGTTGTATTGGGGAGGTACAGTGGTGAGTGTTTTCGGGTCTGTTAGATTTCTTTTGTTTAAGACATATATGGCACATAATGGCTTAGGGCAAAAGGGCACGTTCTTCCCCATCCATCCCTTTCCCTTTTTCCACCACTTTTTTTCGACACTCCGCCTTTTTTCCAAGTATACTCTGCCTCAAATTGGGAATGTTTGAAAGGGTTATTTGCACGTATGGGTACGAACAAAAGGTAGTGGAGTTTTGGTCTAAGGTGAGGAAGTTTGGCAGGGCGATTTTGGGAATGTGATACCAAGCTAAAAGGCGATGTACAATAAAAATGTTTGGAAAATCATGGTAGTTCGTCGGCGGTTGGGCAGAACTACGTTGCTGTGAGCAGCGGCAAAGATATGGACGCACATTTCGAGTCATCTAGGTTCAGCGGCTTTTTTATGGCAGTTGGTCCACGGATAGCTTTGCGAACAATGTTTCTTTCCCCTCTTAAATTCATATATCGTACATTACTTTACACGCGGAATGCAGCTTTGCCACAGCAGTTGCCACTGTTTCATAAAATGGTCATTCAGGAGAGCTTTGGCAGGCGTATTTGAATGTTTTGAGGACGCTCCGTTCGTGGCAGTTACCGTCGAATCTGCGGGCTGAAATACGAGGCGCATCTTTGCGATAGTAGCGCAGTTCTATTTATTCCCGTAAGTGCGTCTTGTATAATGTGCTCTTTCCTATCATTCTATTTTAATGTTTTCGGCCTAGTCACTAGTCGCAATTAATATTGAAACGTTAAAGATGTGATTTTAGAAGGATTGACACACAACAGATAAATAGTTATCGCGTTGTTTGTTTGCAGAAAGCCCATTTATGCTTCACGCTGTTTTTTTTTTAGCGACAACTTGTCCTCTCAAATTTTTTGTACTTCCTGCTCGTTTACGCAAACAAAATTTTCCGTTTGCAACCGGAAAGTTTTTTCTGGAATTGTTGAGGTGCAACCAACCCTACGACTACATACTTTTATCCGTGCAGTCACCCCCCGCCCCCTCTTCACCCCTGCCATTTTTCGCTAGTGATTGTTGCCATTCTCTTGCGCTGCTGGTTCAAAATTTCTGGGCTACATATACGTCACGGAATGAGAATGAGCTAAAGGTGGGCGTGTTTCATAAGCAAATTATTCTCTATGGCATATATCGTTTTACTTTCTTTAACTGCGGTGTGGGACTTACGCATGGAACGATGTAAGGGGTTGAAAACCAGTCTCACGTGTTCTCATTTTCTTTTCCCTTCCCAAATTGCTCCACGTTTTCTTCGGTTTAATAATGGCTTGGAGAACTGAACAGATCATTTTATCAATATCTCTCGTACCACCCCCACCCCCCTCATCTTCGTCTCCTCCTCACCTCTGCAAAGAGTTTCCGATTGGCGTAATATGATAGAATAATTGATTTTTTTATAAGAATGCTTTCAAAAATAGTTGCATGACGTTTTTAAGAACGTTGTTATGTTCTCAACGCAGCCAAAATACCGCACAAAGGGCGCTGTGAAAAACAGCTGATTTGCAGGATTAGGAGCGTTGAAGGTTGCTAGGGGGTCATTTTGATGCGTTGTAGTTTTGTGGTATTTCGTCTCTTTTCGCACCGAGCCTACGCGCGAACGTGAACTAATGAATGCATTGAGGCTGTACGACTCAGGTTCTGGCTTTTAATTTTGCAGCTAGTTGAAAGTGGAGTTGAGGAGAATACAAGCTGGGCGCCTAGTGTCTTTTCTTAATCGCGGCATATTCAGCTGTAACTTGTTAGTTGCATGGCCATTAACGTTTAAAACCGTCTGACCTTACCCGCATTGTTGTGTCGAATTTTATTGCTCTTATATACATACTCAGGTCAAGTTTATTTAACAGCTGGCGTGCGCAAAAGGTAACTGTTGATGGTCGGAGCCAAACAGCTGTCCCGTGAAGTGTCTGCTCGACGTAAATGTGACAATAACTGTTCAGTGAAGCACAGATGAGAACCATCTTTTTGATCCGGCTTGAGATAGGAAGAAGGGCCCACATCGTTTTTACAGGTTTCGAAAACGTAAGCAGCACGAGGAAATTA
>JPKZ01000645.1:89389-130503 GCA_000803305.1 Toxocara canis
TCCCCTCCCTCTCTTCTCATTCCCTCTCACATAATAGTAGCTCCTTATGTAGGGATGATTCGGTCCACTATGAGGGCACTGGAAGTGAATGATGCGAGGATGTGCATGTACCGCATTTTGCTCGTAACATTTATTTGTTATTGTTGCTTCTTGACATTAAAATTTTTTTTCCATCGTTGTACACGCGAAAGCAAGGAAAGTGATGAGAGAAGCATAAAGTATGCACGCATGCTTTTGCTTGCAGATTTTTTTTTTTTGTAATAGCACTCCGAGTGAAGTATCACATTAGTCGGATGTGACCTATGGTATTTGAATCGTACAGGGGCTCCTCCTTGTACTCCCTCCTCTCCCATCCCTCCTCCCCCTTTCCCAGTTTCCGGTGTTTTTTGCTGACTACTTTTGCTAGACGAAGTTTTGCGACCTATTTTTGAAAAAAGCGTTAGCCTGTGAAAATAACTAGTAGTTAAGGCGTTTAGCGCATCGCAATTGTTAAGGCGGAGGAAGAACAAAGCTGTTACTCCTTCAGAATTCTTGCAGTCGTGTTTTTCTAAGAATCAGGTGACTAAACAAATAACTGTGTTCGTCTCTGAGCGGTGGCACGCGTTGGTTGCTTGACTTTTTTCTTTCAAAGGAAGTCCATAATGCGAGTGATTGGGATGAAGTACATGTTGGAGTATGAGAAAAAGAATGTGAGAGGGAGAAGGCTTTAAGCGATAGGTGTAGGGAAGGCTAAGCGTAGAAACAGGTAAACATATTTCACAACTTCATCAAACAAAGAATTCTTCGATCGACTCAGCTTTCAGCTTTCTCTCATCAGTGATAATGTTAATCCGATATTTGACAGAAACTGACTTAAACCACGCCTTCTCATTACCATATCGGAAATAGTAGAAACCAGAGTAGGGCACTGTCCATTCCCAATGATCGGTTGTTGTTAGAGCGGGTCGTTCACATCCTGCATACACCTCTTCCAGTTCGTCTTCCTTCCACTGAAAGAATTTGTTTCTAATCATTCACGGATTCCATCTGGAACAGAATCTATCGAACGGTGGACAATATATGGGAGAGAAAATAGAAAAACACTCCAGTTTCGTTACCTAAATTATGACATACCATCGTGATGGCAGTTTACAATTTCTTTTCCCACATCACGATTTATTCGGTTGCCCGTTTAATGTTAGATGTTGGGGAGCATTAGTTACGCAAGAGTATCTAATTAAGGTTGTTCGGAAAGGAACTAACACTATTTTCTTGACAATCATCGTTCGAATATAGGACGATCAATGTGAACTCCTGGTCGTGTTGCATGAAGATTTCAAGTCGTGACCCCATTTCGAAACGGTACATTTGCACTGTTTTACCGCCTGAAATCATCCATTTACTAAGTAAGTTGAAATTCCAGAGTGGTTTAGAGGATAATTATTTTTGGATTTAAATGGATAGACACCTAAAGACGCCATTTTTGATAGTCAATCTTCGGCGATCGCTTTTGTTGTGAAGCAATAAATTTATCCGACACTATTTATCGGTATTCGGTCGCATTCAGAGAAAAATATACGACTTACAGATCTGAACGCAACTTTAGCCAAGCAAACGTAGACAATCTACAAATCAGTCTTACAATGTGAATCATTAATCAGTGTGGAGCTAATCGAAGCAGATTTCCGAAATGAGACCAAAAACCGCATACTATGGATTCCAGACTCACTTCTATGCAAGAGATCATAACATAACTGTGCCAAATGCAGTTGTTTTCGGATACCTTCTTTTCAAGCTTTACGGGAGGCTAACGAACACGAAGTTCCATTCGATAAAGTAGAGGTGGACGCAACGTGTTTCTCAGTTTAGCTGATAGGCTTGGGTTAAGAGATCGCTTTTGGTTTCGGGGTTGGAAGTGGGAACGCCAAAATCATACCGGCTGGTATTGAGACGACATCCAGCTCTACTTTGGGAATTAGTTTGAATGATGGAAATGGTGTAGATGGCGGTACGGCTATCAATGAACGACATCGCTGGTCACCATGTTTGTCGACCATTGTGCCACCGTAGTAAACTGGCAAGCACTCTGCATCAATATATTCCAGAATCTCACGGCGCCATTTCTCTGATGTTATTATGATTTTGCTCTGTAATATTTTTCTTATTTTGCTCATTACGAACTATCGGAGCG
Source organism: Toxocara canis (assembly GCA_000803305.1). Taxonomy (NCBI): domain Eukaryota; kingdom Metazoa; phylum Nematoda; class Chromadorea; order Rhabditida; family Toxocaridae; genus Toxocara; species Toxocara canis. The sequence continues at coordinate 91,560 of JPKZ01000645.1, forward strand.
ACAAATTTGTGTAAAACGAAGTTTTTGAATGTTCACGTTCTTGTTTTCTGTAATTTCTGTTCGTTATTCGTATGATGTCGATCTCGTTTTAATGAACGACTAAAGCTTATTTAGGAAACTGCTCGTCAATTGATGACAAGCAGTTTTTTAAGCGATCTTTAAATGTGTTTGTGTTGAGCGTTTATAGGATCGACAGCTATAAACTGATGTCAAGTGTAAACGATGATTTCTGTTTCAATGAGTGAATTGTGTAATAATTTTTTTTGGTTAATAAACTATTTGTTTATGTTTTGGAGTGGTTGCCTTTTTCATGAATTTCATCTTTTATCATTAGAAATATAACACTTTGCAAATTTCAAAAGAATGAAGAAACGATAACAAGCAGCCGAAACTGAATAACGTTTACTCGAGTAATTTTCGACCGAATCATAAGCCGATCATGAAAGTGGTTGTTACCTTTATGGAAATGCAAACATGGCGGGGGGAGGTGAGCAAATGTGGACTATGAATGATTGTTTCTGATTTGTAACGTTTGTGTCGTTGGTGTTTCTACCTCGAATATTTGTAGAAATTGTTGTCGCCATTTAACGTTGTCGTTTGAAAAATACTTTTTGGAATTAGGAAAAAAATCCTACTGTATTCAAATTTGGTTTCAGCTAAACTGTTTTTCGTAGCAAAAATATTCGCTTTTTTGGATTTTAATTAGGGTTTAGTTAAATTTTATTACCGGAGCCAACTTCAGCAAAAACGAATTTTAGTTTCGATAAGGAATTTTTTATCTACTGCAAACAAGTCCATTAATCGTTTGAGTGATTACAAATAGTACATCTCACATTCCCGCAATAATACCAAAGTATAAAATAATATTTATACGGGTCTGAGCGTGAGGAACGTGCTAGTGGACCAAATTTAATTGTTTATTACGAATTTGCAGCGAAAAGTGCTAACGCGGTACTCTTCGGTTATGAAAGGTATGCAAACTGTCCAAAGAACGTTCATAAACTTTGGAACATTAACGACCACAATGGTTGAAAATATGTGCGGGTATTGTTCCAGTAATGTTCCCCACATTATGCGGTACGGACCTGAAACGGTAACAGTTTCATTAAAACGTGCTCACTGAAAAGAATAATGGAGAAATAGCTGAGATACAAACAAGAAAGATTGAAGAGCTTCATTTCAAATCCTTCAAATTATTCTTTTGTTTTGATCACTGTAAAAATAATCAAATCGTCTTGGGCTGTTTATTTTATTACCTGAAAATTAGTTTACTATATTTTAGCCATGATCAAATCGGAAATTGTGGCCGATGGGTTTTGTATATTTGATCGACAACAGCAACTTTGACGGCTTTATATTTTCATATCGCGTAGGCGTAATCCTTTTTTTAATGTTTTCGTATTGGCAGCTACGTTAAGTAAACTTGAATAAAGATAATAGATTGTTTTGCGAATATGGCTTCATACCGCTCAATATATTGATGAGGCTGGTTTGTAATTGCAGTCCGTCCAAATCGACCACAAATACGCCGCCCGAAATACGTTTCGTCTGTTCTTCCATTTCATTGATTTGACGCAAAACTCTTTCCATGATGCGGAATCTGTTATTCATGAACGGTGTCGTCTGTATCGAATTCACCATTCCATGGATGTCGATTCTGCCAGCCATTTCGAATAATACTACTTTGTTATCACTGATCTTGTTGCGACCCAAAATACTGATAGGCGAGTAGATTGAAATCACCTCATCGATTCCTGCATTGTCAAAAACCACCGTAAAATCATGTCTCGTAATGTGTAATCCATTCAAAAATTTTTAAATCCAAAATTGATGTTTCAGCTATTCAGTTATCGATCATAAACGTAGCCACTGTTTTTTGTGCGCCGCATACACCGAATCGAGCTTATTGTATCCCCTGTTGCAGAGCATTGACATCCCACGGCAACGTCCACAAACGTCAGTGTTTTGGTTTTCATTTTCTGAACTGTACGGGTTGAAGTTTTGCTGGCTGAAATGTTGCAGGGTTTTTGTTGCTATTCTTTTTTTCGGTTAACCACTCCCTATTTTGTGCCTCTTTAGGATTCTTTTTAACTGGCTGTAGTTGCACCGCTGGCACTATTGTCCCTATAATTGTCGTCAAGCAAAAATTGTGTAAAAAATATTGCTCATAGGTGATAATTATAACCATCATCGACAGAACTCCATACATAAACGAAGGCCTATTGTTTTCTCCTACAACGCGCAACCAGAGTCCACGCGCAGTGGGAGAAAAAAATCTCAAGGTTTAATAAGTAAATTAAACGCATTACGATACTGTTGTGAATAATCAATTCAATTCCTAAGCGCTTCGTGCTATACAAGGGCATTATGAGCTGTGCGGACGCTTCGGGGATTACAAAAGGCTTCAAGAAACGCAACCCTCTGCTTGCTCTTCGAGTGAATCCAACCGCTTGATCTTTCTTATATTCAAATGCCGCTTCAGTTTCTTAGCTCCCTCTTCCGCATTGCCGTAGGCGTTAATCCAGCGAAGAATGTTGAACGGAGTACAATATTTTTGTGAAGCCGCTTCAGGACCGATCAGCCGACGTACTGTTTCGATATTTGCTCGCTGTTCGGACGTTAGGTCGTATTCATCTTCGGAAGGCATCGATAGGCGGGCTGGTGAAATTGTTACGCTGACAGTGCGCAATGATCAGATGAGCGGTGCTGTGAGGGGTGGTAACCGCACAACCCTCTGGAGAGGACAGCAACTTCTACGAGTAAATTCCGCATGTAATATCGCTTTTTGATCTCCGTATCGATTCAAAGGCCTGCCCCTACGTTGTCACTGTTGATCTGCTCCTTTCTTCGATCTTATCTTTGCATTCCCAAATTCGACAGATCTAACGGAAGCGCGAACATTAGTGGTTGTGCCGAATGTGCGAACATGAACATTCAACAAGTTGCACAAGGAGGGAACATTCAACAAGTTGTATAAGGATACGTTGACCGCGTCAGCGAACATACAATATGCTAGAATGCGTCGAAATAAAATTCCTGTTCAGGGAATCGTTCTTTTACGAGTGGCACACTGATCGTATCGCTGCCAAATAAACATCGAATGCAAGAGTAGCTGATGGACGAACACGTGAATGGCGAAAGAAAAATTTTGACGAGCGAACTGTTCTCTCATGTAGTTTATTGAAGGACAGACAACTAAGCGCAACTCATGCCGCAAAAATTGAGACGTTTCGCTGCAAATGTTACATTGAAAATGGGAGGCAGACTGCAAATTCTAAATGATATCGAAAGTCAATATCGCATATCACTCTGTGAAAATTGTCGCATTTTCTTGAACGGAGATCACTTTAACTTTCAACAGACGTAGTGAGAATTTGTTCTCCAAGGCAAATAAAATGCACAAAATGAAAATTATCATACGACGTCAGCGTAACTTATCTTAGGGTAACGACATTAAGGAATTATCACAAGTCTTCAGACGACAAACTTTCAATTTGTGCAAATTGATTCATTTATGCAAATTGAGCTTGAGCCATAGAAATTTTGCCATACTTGTGCAAATTGTGCCTTAGAAATTTTCTGCACTCGTTAGTGTTTAAAAGGCACTCTTAGAAATACGCGATGTTTTTACCGGTCGACTTGCGCTTCGGTTTCATTTTTCGCAGACATAATTGGTGGTCAGCCGTTATGATGACGAGAATGTTAATATGTTACAAAACTTTAAATCCAACGTTTGAGAAAGTAAAACAAAGCAAGTTGGTGAGGAATCCAAGTCATGAAACCGAAATAGACATAACTGTCATTCCTTTCATGCAAGTGAAACTAAGCTTGTACTGGACATTTTCCGTAAAGCCGACAGACATAAATCCTTTCTCCTGCGTGGTTTCTTGCGTGGAATCTATTTAGTCACTCCGAGTTTTGCTTGCGATGTTCTCGAATACTCTTCTCGCTGACGCCACAAGTGTTTCCAGTGTTTTTATATTACCTTTCGTACTTAATAGACGATACGTATTTTCTCAAATGCCATCTTACGAAGACAGCAGCCAGTGCAATGGTAGCGATACCCAGAGAGAGACTTGTCGGATTCGAATCAAACTGAGCGGAATTTCATGGCAACACTTTTCCGCAAACCTTTGGGATTACCGATGCACAGACATGCTGAAGGCATTCAATACAAGACCGTCCGTGCTTTGAGGGATACAGTGGGTGCCGTATGGTCCCACCGATGGTGTTTATGTCATGGGCTTACACCATGAGTTGGAAGCACCGGGCAGGTCAGAAGGACCCACTCGTCGGTCGCTTTGCACCCCCCCCCCCCCCTCCCCGCTCCTCCAAAGGACTACCTTGCAGCAACAAATGTTTTTTTTTGTGGACGCAACGTGTTTCTCAGTTTAGCTGATAGGCTTGGGTTAAGAGATCGCTTTTGGTTTCGGGGTTGGAAGTGGGAACGCCAAAATCATACCGGCTGGTATTGAGACGACATCCAGCTCTACTTTGGGAATTAGTTTGAATGATGGAAATGGTGTAGATGGCGGTACGGCTATCAATGAACGACATCGCTGGTCACCATGTTTGTCGACCATTGTGCCACCGTAGTAAACTGGCAAGCACTCTGCATCAATATATTCCAGAATCTCACGGCGCCATTTCTCTGATGTTATTATGATTTTGCTCTGTAATATTTTTCTTATTTTGCTCATTACGAACTATCGGAGCGACAAATTTGTGTAAAACGAAGTTTTTGAATGTTCACGTTCTTGTTTTCTGTAATTTCTGTTCGTTATTCGTATGATGTCGATCTCGTTTTAATGAACGACTAAAGCTTATTTAGGAAACTGCTCGTCAATTGATGACAAGCAGTTTTTTAAGCGATCTTTAAATGTGTTTGTGTTGAGCGTTTATAGGATCGACAGCTATAAACTGATGTCAAGTGTAAACGATGATTTCTGTTTCAATGAGTGAATTGTGTAATAATTTTTTTTGGTTAATAAACTATTTGTTTATGTTTTGGAGTGGTTGCCTTTTTCATGAATTTCATCTTTTATCATTAGAAATATAACACTTTGCAAATTTCAAAAGAATGAAGAAACGATAACAAGCAGCCGAAACTGAATAACGTTTACTCGAGTAATTTTCGACCGAATCATAAGCCGATCATGAAAGTGGTTGTTACCTTTATGGAAATGCAAACATGGCGGGGGGAGGTGAGCAAATGTGGACTATGAATGATTGTTTCTGATTTGTAACGTTTGTGTCGTTGGTGTTTCTACCTCGAATATTTGTAGAAATTGTTGTCGCCATTTAACGTTGTCGTTTGAAAAATACTTTTTGGAATTAGGAAAAAAATCCTACTGTATTCAAATTTGGTTTCAGCTAAACTGTTTTTCGTAGCAAAAATATTCGCTTTTTTGGATTTTAATTAGGGTTTAGTTAAATTTTATTACCGGAGCCAACTTCAGCAAAAACGAATTTTAGTTTCGATAAGGAATTTTTTATCTACTGCAAACAAGTCCATTAATCGTTTGAGTGATTACAAATAGTACATCTCACATTCCCGCAATAATACCAAAGTATAAAATAATATTTATACGGGTCTGAGCGTGAGGAACGTGCTAGTGGACCAAATTTAATTGTTTATTACGAATTTGCAGCGAAAAGTGCTAACGCGGTACTCTTCGGTTATGAAAGGTATGCAAACTGTCCAAAGAACGTTCATAAACTTTGGAACATTAACGACCACAATGGTTGAAAATATGTGCGGGTATTGTTCCAGTAATGTTCCCCACATTATGCGGTACGGACCTGAAACGGTAACAGTTTCATTAAAACGTGCTCACTGAAAAGAATAATGGAGAAATAGCTGAGATACAAACAAGAAAGATTGAAGAGCTTCATTTCAAATCCTTCAAATTATTCTTTTGTTTTGATCACTGTAAAAATAATCAAATCGTCTTGGGCTGTTTATTTTATTACCTGAAAATTAGTTTACTATATTTTAGCCATGATCAAATCGGAAATTGTGGCCGATGGGTTTTGTATATTTGATCGACAACAGCAACTTTGACGGCTTTATATTTTCATATCGCGTAGGCGTAATCCTTTTTTTAATGTTTTCGTATTGGCAGCTACGTTAAGTAAACTTGAATAAAGATAATAGATTGTTTTGCGAATATGGCTTCATACCGCTCAATATATTGATGAGGCTGGTTTGTAATTGCAGTCCGTCCAAATCGACCACAAATACGCCGCCCGAAATACGTTTCGTCTGTTCTTCCATTTCATTGATTTGACGCAAAACTCTTTCCATGATGCGGAATCTGTTATTCATGAACGGTGTCGTCTGTATCGAATTCACCATTCCATGGATGTCGATTCTGCCAGCCATTTCGAATAATACTACTTTGTTATCACTGATCTTGTTGCGACCCAAAATACTGATAGGCGAGTAGATTGAAATCACCTCATCGATTCCTGCATTGTCAAAAACCACCGTAAAATCATGTCTCGTAATGTGTAATCCATTCAAAAATTTTTAAATCCAAAATTGATGTTTCAGCTATTCAGTTATCGATCATAAACGTAGCCACTGTTTTTTGTGCGCCGCATACACCGAATCGAGCTTATTGTATCCCCTGTTGCAGAGCATTGACATCCCACGGCAACGTCCACAAACGTCAGTGTTTTGGTTTTCATTTTCTGAACTGTACGGGTTGAAGTTTTGCTGGCTGAAATGTTGCAGGGTTTTTGTTGCTATTCTTTTTTTCGGTTAACCACTCCCTATTTTTTGCCTCTTTAGGATTCTTTTTAACTGGCTGTAGTTGCACCGCTGGCACTATTGTCCCTATAATTGTCGTCAAGCAAAAATTGTGTAAAAAATATTGCTCATAGGTGATAATTATAACCATCATCGACAGAACTCCATACATAAACGAAGGCCTATTGTTTTCTCCTACAACGCGCAACGAGAGTCCACGCGCAGTGGGAGAAAAAAATCTCAAGGTTTAATAAGTAAATTAAACGCATTACGATACTGTTGTGAATAATCAATTCAATTCCTAAGCGCTTCGTGCTATACAAGGGCATTATGAGCTGTGCGGACGCTTCGGGGATTACAAAAGGCTTCAAGAAACGCAACCCTCTGCTTGCTCTTCGAGTGAATCCAACCGCTTGATCTTTCTTATATTCAAATGCCGCTTCAGTTTCTTAGCTCCCTCTTCCGCATTGCCGTAGGCGTTAATCCAGCGAAGAATGTTGAACGGAGTACAATATTTTTGTGAAGCCGCTTCAGGACCGATCAGCCGACGTACTGTTTCGATATTTGCTCGCTGTTCGGACGTTAGGTCGTATTCATCTTCGGAAGGCATCGATAGGCGGGCTGGTGAAATTGTTACGCTGACAGTGCGCAATGATCAGATGAGCGGTGCTGTGAGGGGTGGTAACCGCACAACCCTCTGGAGAGGACAGCAACTTCTACGAGTAAATTCCGCATGTAATATCGCTTTTTGATCTCCGTATCGATTCAAAGGCCTGCCCCTACGTTGTCACTGTTGATCTGCTCCTTTCTTCGATCTTATCTTTGCATTCCCAAATTCGACAGATCTAACGGAAGCGCGAACATTAGTGGTTGTGCCGAATGTGCGAACATGAACATTCAACAAGTTGCACAAGGAGGGAACATTCAACAAGTTGTATAAGGATACGTTGACCGCGTCAGCGAACATACAATATGCTAGAATGCGTCGAAATAAAATTCCTGTTCAGTGAATCGTTCTTTTACGAGTGGCACACTGATCGTATCGCTGCCAAATAAACATCGAATGCAGGAGTAGCTGATGGACGAACACGTGAATGGCGAAAGAAAAATTTTGACGAGCGAACTGTTCTCTCACGTAGTTTATTGAAGGACAGACAACTAAGCGCAACTCATGCCGCAAAAATTGAGACGTTTTGCTGCAAATGTTACATTGAAAATGGGAGGCAGACTGCAAATTCTAAATGATATCGAAAGTCAATATCGCATATCACTCTGTGAAAATTGTCGCATTTTCTTGAACGGAGATCACTTTAACTTTCAACAGACGTAGTGAGAATTTGTTCTCCAAGGCAAATAAAATGCACAAAATGAAAATTATCATACGACGTCAGCGTGACTTATCTTAGGGTAACGACATTAAGGAATTATCACAAGTCTTCAGACGACAAACTTTCAATTTGTGCAAATTGATTCATTTATGCAAATTGAGCTTGAGCCATAGAAATTTTGCCATACTTGTGCAAATTGTGCCTTAGAAATTTTCTGCACTCGTTAGTGTTTAAAAGGCACTCTTAGAAATACGCGATGTTTTTACCGGTCGACTTGCGCTTCGGTTTCATTTTTCGCAGACATAATTGGTGGTCAGCCGTTATGATGACGAGAATGTTAATATGTTACAAAACTTTAAATCCAACGTTTGAGAAAGTAAAACAAAGCAAGTTGGTGAGGAATCCAAGTCATGAAACCGAAATAGACATAACTGTCATTCCTTTCATGCAAGTGAAACTAAGCTTGTACTGGACATTTTCCGTAAAGCCGACAGACATAAATCCTTTCTCCTGCGTGGTTTCTTGCGTGGAATCTATTTAGTCACTCCGAGTTTTGCTTGCGATGTTCTCGAATACTCTTCTCGCTGACGCCACAAGTGTTTCCAGTGTTTTTATATTACCTTTCGTACTTAATAGACGATACGTATTTTCTCAAATGCCATCTTACGAAGACAGCAGCCAGTGCAATGGTAGCGATACCCAGAGAGAGACTTGTCGGATTCGAATCAAACTGAGCGGAATTTCATGGCAACACTTTTCCGCAAACCTTTGGGATTACCGATGCACAGACATGCTGAAGGCATTCAATACAAGACCGTCCGTGCTTTGAGGGATACAGTGGGTGCCGTATGGTCCCACCGATGGTGTTTATGTCATGGGCTTACACCATGAGTTGGAAGCACCGGGCAGGTCAGAAGGACCCACTCGTCGGTCGCTTTGCACCCCCCCCCCCCCCTCCCCGCTCCTCCAAAGGACTACCTTGCAGCAACAAATGTTTTTTTTTTTTGTAACGTTTGTGTCGTTGGTGTTTCTACCTCGAATATTTGTAGAAATTGTTGTCGCCATTTAACGTTGTCGTTTGAAAAATACTTTTTGGAATTAGGAAAAAAATCCTACTGTATTCAAATTTGGTTTCAGCTAAACTGTTTTTCGTAGCAAAAATATTCGCTTTTTTGGATTTTAATTAGGGTTTAGTTAAATTTTATTACCGGAGCCAACTTCAGCAAAAACGAATTTTAGTTTCGATAAGGAATTTTTTATCTACTGCAAACAAGTCCATTAATCGTTTGAGTGATTACAAATAGTACATCTCACATTCCCGCAATAATACCAAAGTATAAAATAATATTTATACGGGTCTGAGCGTGAGGAACGTGCTAGTGGACCAAATTTAATTGTTTATTACGAATTTGCAGCGAAAAGTGCTAACGCGGTACTCTTCGGTTATGAAAGGTATGCAAACTGTCCAAAGAACGTTCATAAACTTTGGAACATTAACGACCACAATGGTTGAAAATATGTGCGGGTATTGTTCCAGTAATGTTCCCCACATTATGCGGTACGGACCTGAAACGGTAACAGTTTCATTAAAACGTGCTCACTGAAAAGAATAATGGAGAAATAGCTGAGATACAAACAAGAAAGATTGAAGAGCTTCATTTCAAATCCTTCAAATTATTCTTTTGTTTTGATCACTGTAAAAATAATCAAATCGTCTTGGGCTGTTTATTTTATTACCTGAAAATTAGTTTACTATATTTTAGCCATGATCAAATCGGAAATTGTGGCCGATGGGTTTTGTATATTTGATCGACAACAGCAACTTTGACGGCTTTATATTTTCATATCGCGTAGGCGTAATCCTTTTTTTAATGTTTTCGTATTGGCAGCTACGTTAAGTAAACTTGAATAAAGATAATAGATTGTTTTGCGAATATGGCTTCATACCGCTCAATATATTGATGAGGCTGGTTTGTAATTGCAGTCCGTCCAAATCGACCACAAATACGCCGCCCGAAATACGTTTCGTCTGTTCTTCCATTTCATTGATTTGACGCAAAACTCTTTCCATGATGCGGAATCTGTTATTCATGAACGGTGTCGTCTGTATCGAATTCACCATTCCATGGATGTCGATTCTGCCAGCCATTTCGAATAATACTACTTTGTTATCACTGATCTTGTTGCGACCCAAAATACTGATAGGCGAGTAGATTGAAATCACCTCATCGATTCCTGCATTGTCAAAAACCACCGTAAAATCATGTCTCGTAATGTGTAATCCATTCAAAAATTTTTAAATCCAAAATTGATGTTTCAGCTATTCAGTTATCGATCATAAACGTAGCCACTGTTTTTTGTGCGCCGCATACACCGAATCGAGCTTATTGTATCCCCTGTTGCAGAGCATTGACATCCCACGGCAACGTCCACAAACGTCAGTGTTTTGGTTTTCATTTTCTGAACTGTACGGGTTGAAGTTTTGCTGGCTGAAATGTTGCAGGGTTTTTGTTGCTATTCTTTTTTTCGGTTAACCACTCCCTATTTTTTGCCTCTTTAGGATTCTTTTTAACTGGCTGTAGTTGCACCGCTGGCACTATTGTCCCTATAATTGTCGTCAAGCAAAAATTGTGTAAAAAATATTGCTCATAGGTGATAATTATAACCATCATCGACAGAACTCCATACATAAACGAAGGCCTATTGTTTTCTCCTACAACGCGCAACGAGAGTCCACGCGCAGTGGGAGAAAAAAATCTCAAGGTTTAATAAGTAAATTAAACGCATTACGATACTGTTGTGAATAATCAATTCAATTCCTAAGCGCTTCGTGCTATACAAGGGCATTATGAGCTGTGCGGACGCTTCGGGGATTACAAAAGGCTTCAAGAAACGCAACCCTCTGCTTGCTCTTCGAGTGAATCCAACCGCTTGATCTTTCTTATATTCAAATGCCGCTTCAGTTTCTTAGCTCCCTCTTCCGCATTGCCGTAGGCGTTAATCCAGCGAAGAATGTTGAACGGAGTACAATATTTTTGTGAAGCCGCTTCAGGACCGATCAGCCGACGTACTGTTTCGATATTTGCTCGCTGTTCGGACGTTAGGTCGTATTCATCTTCGGAAGGCATCGATAGGCGGGCTGGTGAAATTGTTACGCTGACAGTGCGCAATGATCAGATGAGCGGTGCTGTGAGGGGTGGTAACCGCACAACCCTCTGGAGAGGACAGCAACTTCTACGAGTAAATTCCGCATGTAATATCGCTTTTTGATCTCCGTATCGATTCAAAGGCCTGCCCCTACGTTGTCACTGTTGATCTGCTCCTTTCTTCGATCTTATCTTTGCATTCCCAAATTCGACAGATCTAACGGAAGCGCGAACATTAGTGGTTGTGCCGAATGTGCGAACATGAACATTCAACAAGTTGCACAAGGAGGGAACATTCAGCAAGTTGTATAAGGATACGTTGACCGCGTCAGCGAACATACAATATGCTAGAATGCGTCGAAATAAAATTCCTGTTCAGTGAATCGTTCTTTTACGAGTGGCACACTGATCGTATCGCTGCCAAATAAACATCGAATGCAGGAGTAGCTGATGGACGAACACGTGAATGGCGAAAGAAAAATTTTGACGAGCGAACTGTTCTCTCACGTAGTTTATTGAAGGACAGACAACTAAGCGCAACTCATGCCGCAAAAATTGAGACGTTTTGCTGCAAATGTTACATTGAAAATGGGAGGCAGACTGCAAATTCTAAATGATATCGAAAGTCAATATCGCATATCACTCTGTGAAAATTGTCGCATTTTCTTGAACGGAGATCACTTTAACTTTCAACAGACGTAGTGAGAATTTGTTCTCCAAGGCAAATAAAATGCACAAAATGAAAATTATCATACGACGTCAGCGTAACTTATCTTAGGGTAACGACATTAAGGAATTATCACAAGTCTTCAGACGACAAACTTTCAATTTGTGCAAATTGATTCATTTATGCAAATTGAGCTTGAGCCATAGAAATTTTGCCATACTTGTGCAAATTGTGCCTTAGAAATTTTCTGCACTCGTTAGTGTTTAAAAGGCACTCTTAGAAATACGCGATGTTTTTACCGGTCGACTTGCGCTTCGGTTTCATTTTTCGCAGACATAATTGGTGGTCAGCCGTTATGATGACGAGAATGTTAATATGTTACAAAACTTTAAATCCAACGTTTGAGAAAGTAAAACAAAGCAAGTTGGTGAGGAATCCAAGTCATGAAACCGAAATAGACATAACTGTCATTCCTTTCATGCAAGTGAAACTAAGCTTGTACTGGACATTTTCCGTAAAGCCGACAGACATAAATCCTTTCTCCTGCGTGGTTTCTTGCGTGGAATCTATTTAGTCACTCCGAGTTTTGCTTGCGATGTTCTCGAATACTCTTCTCGCTGACGCCACAAGTGTTTCCAGTGTTTTTATATTACCTTTCGTACTTAATAGACGATACGTATTTTCTCAAATGCCATCTTACGAAGACAGCAGCCAGTGCAATGGTAGCGATACCCAGAGAGAGACTTGTCGGATTCGAATCAAACTGAGCGGAATTTCATGGCAACACTTTTCCGCAAACCTTTGGGATTACCGATGCACAGACATGCTGAAGGCATTCAATACAAGACCGTCCGTGCTTTGAGGGATACAGTGGGTGCCGTATGGTCCCACCGATGGTGTTTATGTCATGGGCTTACACCATGAGTTGGAAGCACCGGGCAGGTCAGAAGGACCCACTCGTCGGTCGCTTTGCACCCACCCCCCCCCTCCCCGCTCCTCCAAAGGACTACCTTGCAGCAACAAATGTTTTTTTTTAAATCTGGCTGCTTTACCCCAACAGACATATGCTTTTGACATTTGAGATATTTCAGCTTGCGTACTGGGCGTGCAGAACGAATTTTTCCTACTAAACATGCATAACGTTTTGTATTCGCTTTGGTACGTGCATTTGCGCGTTGTTGTGCCTATTAGCCGATTTCAACCTCGAGACCGCTGCAGCTGGAGGGTTATGGAATTTGATAGATATTAGCGCTCTATATTGGCTCTCATTTTTCGGTTAGAATAATCGACTTGTTGAGGAAATTCAAGCAAACTTTAAATTATCAAGGTACTCGAGTGAGCAGCCGATTAATTGGAGAAATGAATACCACTAGCGCTTACTCGTTTGCTTTTTTTCGTTATTTTACAACTTCTATATGGTGCGTTTATGGATGAAATGATAAAAAGTGCATTGAATGGGAAACCGTTGATTCTTATCAAATATTATCAGTAGTGCTTCTATTTTATTATTGTTTAGAGGTTTCTCAACACGTTTGCTCTCTTCATATCCTAACCGCATCAATATAAATTTTGTCATTTTATTTTTACAATTATCCCATTAGATCTTGCTCAGTCTGTTGTTCCTAGGTTAACTCATTTTTTCTCATTGCCTTATCAATATTTTATTCAATATTGATCGATGAACATATGAGATGTTTACGCATTATTAGTTAGAAGTGTCCGAATTTTCGAGCTCAAGTCTTAAACGGTTCTCGATTTAAGTTTTCTTATTAATTTGATGTATGAACTTGTAGGTAAGGTATACGCATCATAAGCGATGATTTCGATTCGCAGACTACTACCGAAAACATTGTTCATAAGTGAGGTTGAGCGAACCGATAAAGCTTAACAGATAATTTAACATTGTGAGCGGTTCACGATTTTAGTTGCAAATTCATTGCATCGTTTAAATTAAATTTCCTGAATGTTCACTCTATCACTTTAGCTCTGGACGGTGGGGTTTTTTTTTTTTGAAAAATCACCAAAATACTCAAGCTCATAACAACATAACTTTTAAATCTCTTTCGCTATAGTGACTTCATTTTAATTCACTGCAAATTTCCATATACCATAATAAGACAACATCTATTCAGTTGATAAGTTCATGAGTCAAGATAATTCCACCAAAGTGGTTTGACAAAGTCAGGGAAGCATAGGCTGTAGGCTTTACGAAACTACAAGCATCATACGACTTAATTGGTCTTTAAAGCTTTTCACACCATATTAGTTTGTGCCTTAATGCGCGTGAAGATATGGCATGTTCCAAAATATGTGCCTAAGAGTGGACGACATATGTGATTGGTGAAAGACCTGGAAGTAGAAATATACATTTCAATTAAAACCTAATGCAATGCGGTTTTGAAGTGTAACGACAACTTCATGCAGCCTTTTCACGCCTCACTCGTCAAAGTAAAAATCGTCGCTGCACGGAGGTATACGTTTCTTAATCTTCTTTGATTCACCTTTAAGGCGTTTTTCTTAAAACTTCTGTTGACGATATTTATGCAGATCACACTTTGCATTGTAAGGATTTAAAGAACATGGAACCGATTCCTGAGGAGAAATGAGACAAATAAACTCTTTCTTGTTATTAAGCAGTGGTGTAATTCATGCTTAATGAGACAGTTCAGAATTCCAGACGAGCATCTATTGGTCCTTAGCAGTATTATCTCACCCATACCGCTTCAAGCAATTTGATTAGATGAATTCTTGGTGGAACGAGCTCACCCCGTGCTTCTGAGGTATAGAAACGAAAAGTGCAGGCCTGTGGTATGACAGCTTTTCGCACCAAGATAAATTTTCCTGATTCGTGTTACCACAGCAAAATATATGTTATTCGAATCGTCCAGAATCGTGACGTCCAGAATCGTGACGAATATGAATTTCATTTCGTTTCTTCAAGCTTCGTCTGACAGTAAATACTTTTCCTCTATTTTCGGAGTGCCTTCCAAATTGCTTCGTCGAGACCTCTGTTCCGTTATGAGTTTTGCGGAAGCTGTGCTCAAGTTTATATGACTCTGCAGGTGCTGCCGTTGCTCCTTTCGTACGTCCGTTCTGGCACTTTTCATTTGCCGGTGTTAAGGCCGTTTATGTATCATTTCGAATCGTCTTACACCAATCTAATTTCAAATTAAATAGGCCAAGGATCCTGAACTATTTCGGTCGTTCACCTCTTTTGAAACTGCCTGACATTTGTTGCTGTCTTCTTTGTTTGTTTACTTCTGCAAGCTAAGCTGACAATACTGTTGAAAAACGCAGTTGTGTTACACGACATGCTTAATTGAATGTTGGAATCGGAGGGCACTTTGTTTAGGACACTACTTACTGAGTATGAGCGATTGGGCCGAGAAGATGCGTCAAGCCGTCTCAGAGCGTTGCTAAAATAATGTTTTCAAGAGTTTAGCTAAGACTGTTTCAGTTAACGACTCATGCTCCATATACCCTGCGCTTCCATGTCCTCCTACAGCAGCAGAGTTGCTCATTTTGCATGTGATCGCAAAATTTGTTCAAATTAAATACGATAAGCCATTCGACAGTTCCAAACAAAGGCTGTCGTCTGTGAGGGTGAAATAATGCAGTGGCTGCATTGACGACGGCAAATGATTTCACGTTGAGCATCTCTTCGCCACATCTTTTACCACTCTTCCCATACGGCATCTTCCATTAACGCAGTGTTCTAGATGTAGTTGTCTCGTCGTCTGAACAGGCGAGTTAAGGAAATTTTTCATAAACATTAATAGCAATACAACGGAATTGCAGCAACGATACGTTGGGCATATGAAGACGCTCACAAATATGAACTGTGATGTAATGGATGAAGTGCCTCCGAAATGACCTCAATTCTACGTTGCGATCTCATATCGCATCTGTCTTCTTAGCACACACACACACTTTGTTCGTTTGTTGGTATTAAGTGCGATTTTGATTTTTTTTTTGATCTTGCAAAATATGTAATTGTCTTTTCTCATCACTTGTTCCTTTTAAACACATATACACACAGACACAAGCGCACGCACACGCATACACCGCACAACACACACTGACGAGTCGCTCTTCTCTTTTGCAGTCACCGCATTTTTCACTCGAATAATCTGCTATCTTTGAAGTGATTATTCAATCCAATCAAATGCTCAAGTAGTGCTAGCAATCACTCCATATACAGCTTAACTAATCGCGTATTTTAAATTCGTTACACGTTTACATGAATGGAGTAGTTCCATAGCAAACAAAGGCTATGGAATACTTGCTAAATATCTATTTCTGTAAATGTAAACTAGTCTTAACAGATAGCGAAATTTTATCTCAGACAATGAACGCGTCTGTAATGGTTTTCTTCGCTTTTTTCCTAGAGATCTGTAGAAATTTTTCGCTTGTTTGTAGGCCCTGATTTAACTTCATCCATATTCGTCGTTGTTTGCTTCAAAAGCTGTTGAGCGATCCTTTGTCGAAATTATTTAGACTAACTGGGGCACTATGACAGCAGACATCTCTTATCTGCCAGCTTCAGATGTTACAGCTCATCCCTGCTTATCAGTTTGTGGTGATTTTCAAATAGGATTGGCAATGAAAAGGTTAGAGGAGGCAAAAACGTGGAGGATTGTTCTTGAACGTTTCGGTGGCTCATCGGAATTGTACCCGAGCAAAAGCCGTTGTGCCATTCGGGAGTGCTGTAAATAACAACTGTCCCTTCTAGTGAGCATACTATTTTGCTGCGCTCTCACTATTTATTCGGCACACTCAGCCATATGCTCAACTTCGATCTTTAAGCGTTTTCGTTCTCCTATTCTTCAGAGTTCTTTCGCAGTCACAAAGCTTCGAATTTTTTGAGCCAATATTTCCGGCGGTGTACATTCATAAAAACCTTTGGCATCTTTTTAAAACGGTAAAAGAGCCTGCACGTGAAATAATCACTTTTTATTTATAACTGAATTAAACCCTCTGGTGCATTGTCGATGTGCTAAAAATGTCACCAAACAATTCTTTAAACCCTTCCGTTAAGACATGGTTTTCTTTAAACGAAAAAAACAAAGGCGTATGAGAACAATTTTGAGGAGCTTGATCTTCGATTGTTTGCAATCAGATCTGCATAAGATATAAGTCAAGTGAAAACACAACTGAATGCTTAGGAAGAAAGTTACTGGAACTGCATTGTGCTAACTGTGCTAAGTTTGTGGAAGAAGAAATTGCCATTGTAAATGAGTTAGTTCGTTTACGTGCTTTTAGACTAGCACTGGTTTCCTATCGCTACTGCTCAAATTACCTAACTTTTATTTTGTTCTTTTCCCAAATGAAAAAAAAATCGGCATATTTTCGATTCTTCTTGGGATTACGGTTTACCACCGTCTCATTCTCAATTATTGAAAGGAAAGCACAGTTAAGCAAGATGAGGCGACGGAAAGTACTGATTTGGATCATGTTGAATTATGGCTTAAGTTTTTGGTCACCTTCTATCACCTTCATAAATCTTCGAGTAAAGTTGTAACGGTGCAACAAAAAAACCTTGGTGGTATTGATTTCCCAATGCGCAGAGCAACTGATCTCAGCCGCTATATAAGTTGAACAATTACATACTTTTATTGCGTTTAGCACTTTTAAATGCTATCAGTTTGTACTTGTATACTTAAATACACTTAAATACAAAATCCAAATACTTGAGGTGTTGCACAGTGCAAAACGTGATTCCATTTATTTATGTAAAGAACTTTCATTAGTGACTTGAACTGAAATCTTTTTGCAGTGATATTGTGTGGGGCCGGCTTGTTTCTGCTTCGATGGCAAATGCAGCGAACAACGAGCAGTCAATGAAGCTTTCTCTGTGATCGAGTACGATCTTCGCTTATATTACGAGCGACTTTCACCTTTGGGAATCCCATTCGACGTGCTGACAAAACGCATTTATGGCAGCATTCAAAGTGAGTCTTATTTGCGATAACTTATTTGGCTCCCATGAGTTTCCTTATTGTTTTATATGGTTTGGAGTTTTACTAGTCCGATTTCACTGCTCTCTTTTTTTTACAGTTCATATGTCACTTTTCTATTCGGTGCATTATTCTTTTATATATGCAGTACTCTGTTCCCTTGTACTTTGTACCCTGCGAGAATTTTAGGGCAAGCAAGAATAATTTAAAAAGCGAGAATTCTTAAAAGTTACACGATATTATTTCTCCCTTTGTAACAGAGTAATTTTTTAACATATCTTTCACTTATTTCGTAGCATTCACTATGCAGAGAGTCAGGTTGTCCGTATTTTTTGCGCCTAGGCTATACCTGGCGCTTAAATTCACAGTTCGGAACAGCTACAGTCATGAAATTCGCTTGATACAGCTCATAACTGCAATGCAAGGGGCACTTGCACGGCCACCTTCGATCCATGAATTTCTTGATGAGTTCCTCATATAAAATTGTCGACTTTACCACATGTAATAGAACGACGTTTACTTTCAGTTTTTTCGCCGTAACTTAGTGCCTCGCTTTAACCCTTTGATAGCTGCTTTATGATTCCAAGGTGTATTTCAAACTGCGGCCTATGAAACTGCAGAACTGAATTTATTTTTTGAATTCAGAAAAAGGTCATGAAAAGGGTACCTGACGTTAGTATTTCTTATGACTGGACGAGGCGGGTATGCAGATTTGATGATTACGTTCGACGCCATGACAGAATCTGCTGGTCCGTTGTTAATCGTTCTATCAAAGTCGTTAAAATCTCACGCTTCTGGGGTACCATCGTAAAGGTGCATATCGCTTGAAAGGGATTCGCTTAACTTTCTTATAGTATCTGGGCGTGTTCGAAGAGGAGAACGACATGTAGTCTTTAAAAGCCTAGACGTTGGTAACGTCGACTCAATGCGCAACGTTTGTAAAATGTTTTTTGTAATAAAACAATCAGCGACATATGTTAGCGTCATATGCGTCATTGCTGAATCGTGAACCGTTGAAACACTAAATCAAAGAGCCTGTCCATAGTCCTGTCGATCAGGCCACTTTTCAAATCTTTGTGTTTATGAGGTGCATCAGTTTAAAGCCTATTGTTAATGCAATGCCTCATAGCCCATCATACAACGCATATTCGATACTTAGGTGCGCCATAAGATAATTAACGCAACTTTGTCCCATGCTTAGCACATGTACAGAAAATTTTAATTATACATGGACAGTACTGTTCTAGTTACTTGGTTTGTAATCAATAAAAAGTTGGTGATTGATTGAAATGGGAATCAATATGCTCCTTAATAACATTTTCTAGCTTTTTTTGTGTGTTTTTAACATTTTACATTAAAAGCTATAGAAATAGTAGTGTGGCGCGGATCTCATCAGTCATTGATCAGCTGGAATCGCAGATGATTAACCAATAAGAGAATCGAATAGACTCGTCTAACACCAGACATTTAGCAAACTAGCTTCACAGTCGTAAATGACGAGATTTTGTATCAGCAATTTTAAAAACATTTCATCTACCTCTACAATTCTCTATCATTTTTTGCGTTGACGTCAAAAGCACCGTGTTTATCGTCGAAATGCCGTTTTTTCTTTCTTTCGTCCATTTTTTTTCCTCGTCTTCTAAAAAAGTTTTCGTATCCAAAGAGTTTTCAGTGGCTTTGTTGTGTCGTTTTTCGTCAATGAAAAGAGCGTGAACGTTTATCCCGCTTGCAGAGTTCTCCCTCCCTCATATCGGCCTTCTGCGTCATTTACCGAAGTTTCGTTTAGATCGGCGGCACTCATACATCCGTTGTTCCATTTCAAATCGAACAACATGGCATCGAATCAAACGAATAGCGTATTTGTTGTAACTGAGTTAGGGCATGGGCAGCGAATATTTTTTTAGAAAATATTCTCAAATGAATCATTTCCAACGTTTGAACCTTTATTGCATCTCTCCTGTATTATTGTATACGGCGTTAAAATGAGAAATGAGAAGTTGTTGATCATCTCTGACAGCTCATATTCTAGATTTTACATAAAATCTCTTTTTTATTGTCAGTGCTTCACAAAACAATGATCTATCAATTAACATGCGATCGCAATCTGTAGTGTTTCTCCTTTTCTGTATAATAACTTCCTTCCTATCGCAAATTGCGAGGTCCCAATTCTGTAGCGTTTCTATATGTACCTTGGCATTTTAAGGAGTTGCTTCACAGTTGCTTTAATGAGTATTTGGTGTTGACCGTTGATTATGCAGCACCCTCAAAATCAGAAGCAATACGAGTAAGTTGTTTAACAATTTCACGCGCTGCTATTTCACATGCTCAATCCTGGAATAGTTAGTCTTGCAAATTCGCATGCAAAATTCTCCTCTCGGGCTATGGAAATTTTTAATGAGCTAATATAGTGTCAGACTGTGCCGGCTGCCCCTTTTATAACACAGCTTGTGGGTAACCATTTTCTACCAAAATTCACAGGCCACCGTTCCCTGTCAAAATTTGTAGGTCTCCATTGTTCTTCCAAATTTTTGGGGGTCATTTTTTTCCTGCCAAGTTTTACGCTCTATATTTTCTGCCAAAACTTATGGGGTTACCATTTTTTACCGAAATTTACGGTTTACGAGTTTGCACGCATGCTACCAGAAACCCTAGGATGTTCCGAATGTGACAACTTTTACCGATACTAAAGAGTAACTCCGTTAAAAGTGCCTAAAATTCTACTTTTGTGCAGGAATTTTTGCCGACAATCCAAAGAAGTTTCCATTACTTGCAGTAATTGCGTTTAACTTTAGTTATCTCTGTTGCTTGTCTATAGGCGAATTGCGAATCGGTCATTCCTCGGAAAGCTTGAATTTCATGATGGCCACTTTTGTACTAGTAAACGACTGAAGTGCTCATATGCGCTTTCAAGTTCCATTTTCTTGTTTCGCTTGACGATATGTTTATCGCACAATTATTGCTTGTCGTAGCTGCTCATTGTTTCCTACCCCTTCTCTTCGGCATCCATATTCTTTTGATAAAACAACAAATAGTCCTAGCCAAAAATATATTATTTATTCCTTCTTCATTCGCTCTCGTGCTGATGCTTTAACAAAAACAATTGTTTTGTGGCAAAACCTCAACATAAACGCACAAAAGTATAAATGGTTAGGCTTGCGATATGTGAAATCGACAACTTTATGAGAGCAGCACTCACGCTTAATGCGGACAATTCACTGAAATCGAACTGTTATTTCGAGATAAGAGCCCGAAAATGGCGCTCATAAATGTTAATTTGGATAGCACGCGTCACACGGCCTGCTTCTTCTTCTAGGATCTTTCCTGGTGCTAACACACAGCTGCGTCCATAAAGAAATAAACTATAATAATTTTGCCGCAAACTGACCAGTGTATAAAAGCTCTAATTAGAAGCTTGCCATTATCTTGTTGTGCATACCCTGTATTTCAGAAAGCGCTCAGCGTAGATAGACGCAAATTTAATTTACGAGCGTTTCATATAGACTTGTTTAAAGGAAATTCGTCCGCGGTCTTAGCGAAAAAAATTTTTTCGAATTGTCTCATTATTCCAAATGATGCAAAAACCTAAAGTCACGCATTACTTACAGATCGTCATTGCTGTGCTCGTGAGCCTCGCTTAATGTATTCGCACGTGTGGTAACGGCTGAATGAGTGTGTAGTAGGCAAACTAAAACGGTATTATTCAACCGTGCGAGACTGATTTAATTGCAAAATTAAGCGGTTCGTTACACTTAGACTGTCTGGGGAACATATTGGAAATAGAGGCACTAAGCGTTTCGTGAGAAGCACGTTAAGCATCCATTATCATATCCATAGACAGAAGAGGCAACCCATTAATTTTAGTCGAATCTAAGTCATACTTAAAAAGTCGCATGCCATGTGCGGCATTTCAAATGTGCTCATTAGAATGAATTCAGGGTTACTGCTCAAAAGTTCATCGTGAAGCAACTTTCAAAACCCATTGGCCTACTGGTGTTCATTCTGAGATCAAGAGCATCTCAAAAGACCACCAACGCTATGATGCAGAACTGGGCGGGTCATCTGTGAGTAGTGCTTTAAGGGCTTGAAGCAAACGCAGCAAAAAATACTTTCAAGGCTATCGCCTGCTTGTGGCCGTTTATCTATTTTATATTCACGGCTTGCCTAGTCGCTAAGCGGCTGTGACCGTTTTACTGTTCGTCTAATTGTCTTTTATTTTTATTTCTTTGTTTCCGATGCTTGGTTCCGAGATTGGCGAAATTCGTATTGCTTTCTTTTGCTGTAATTTAGCTAACGGGCATTGGCTACTCATTAGAATTATGTTTTGCAGTTAGGAGAAATCGTCTTACCTTCTTAATTAACATTATCGTCATATGATATTATGTTTTCATAGTTTCGACTACTAAATAGTATAGCACATGTTGCTTGTTCTTTTATTTGCTCACCTCTTCACACGTACGCATTCCGTCTGCCACTTAAGCATAGCAGAGAGTCGTTTGATGTCCGTTCTATGCGCTGTATTCCTAGGATAACGTAGAGAGTGTATTAATTGCGTTGCGGACTTCACGCTATCCGCCTTCTTTCACGTTACCAAGCGAAATTTTATCTGTGAATGGAATTTTTTAATTGGATGCCAATTTAGTGTTCTTCTTTCCTTAAAAGAAGTCGATCTCTGTTCTGATCGAAATACCTATAGTCTAAACATTCCCATCATTACTACTTTTGCTTTTCCACGTTCAGCCTCCTTAAAGTATTTATTTAACCACTGGCAATCAAGGTCGCCGTATCGTAAGCAAATCGAGCAGTTACCAGAGAAATCTGACCGAATCAACTGTCCAATTTTCATGTCGGAGAAGCAAATCGTTCGAGTTTTCTTTCCCATCAGTCTCCACCTCAGTTCTGCAGTAATTGCTTTTTTTTTTGCATCTCGGGCTTTCCTCACCGTAATGCCGTAGGATAAGCAACTAATTAGGTATTTATTTCAATGATATTTTCTTGACAACTTATGTATGACCGTGTTCTAGGCTATACCTGGCGCTTAAATTCACAGTTCGGAACAGCTACAGTCATGAAATTCGCTTGATACAGCTCATAACTGCAATGCAAGGGGCACTTGCACGGCCACCTTCGATCCATGAATTTCTTGATGAGTTCCTCATATAAAATTGTCGACTTTACCACATGTAATAGAACGACGTTTACTTTCAGTTTTTTCGCCGTAACTTAGTGCCTCGCTTTAACCCTTTGATAGCTGCTTTATGATTCCAAGGTGTATTTCAAACTGCGGCCTATGAAACTGCAGAACTGAATTTATTTTTTGAATTCAGAAAAAGGTCATGAAAAGGGTACCTGACGTTAGTATTTCTTATGACTGGACGAGGCGGGTATGCAGATTTGATGATTACGTTCGACGCCATGACAGAATCTGCTGGTCCGTTGTTAATCGTTCTATCAAAGTCGTTAAAATCTCACGCTTCTGGGGTACCATCGTAAAGGTGCATATCGCTTGAAAGGGATTCGCTCAACTTTCTTATCGTATCTGGGCGTGTTCGAAGAGGAAAACGACATGTAGTCTTTAAAAGCCTAGACGTTGGTAACGTCGACTCAATGCGCAACGTTTGTAAAATGTTTTTTGTAATAAAACAATCAGCGACATATGTTAGCGTCATATGCGTCATTGCTGAATCGTGAACCGTTGAAACACTAAATCAAAGAGGCTGTCCATAGTCCTGTCGATCAGGCCACTTTTCAAATCTTTGTGTTTATGAGGTGCATCAGTTTAAAGCCTATTGTTAATGCAATGCCTCATAGCCCATCATACAACGCATATTCGATACTTAGGTGCGCCATAAGATAATTAACGCAACTTTGTCCCATGCTTAGCACATGTACAGAAAATTTTAATTATACATGGACAGTACTGTTCTAGTTACTTGGTTTGTAATCAATAAAAAGTTGGTGATTGATTGAAATGGGAATCAATATGCTCCTTAATAACATTTTCTAGCTTTTTTTGTGTGTTTTTAACATTTTACATTAAAAGCTATAGAAATAGTAGTGTGGCGCGGATCTCATCAGTCATTGATCAGCTGGAATCGCAGATGATTAACCAATAAGAGAATCGAATAGACTCGTCTAACACCAGACATTTAGCAAACTAGCTTCACAGTCGTAAATGACGAGATTTTGTATCAGCAATTTTAAAAACATTTCATCTACCTCTACAATTCTCTATCATTTTTTGCGTTGACGTCAAAAGCACCGTGTTTATCGTCGAAATGCCGTTTTTTCTTTCTTTCGTCCATTTTTTTTCCTCGTCTTCTAAAAAAGTTTTCGTATCCAAAGAGTTTTCAGTGGCTTTGTTGTGTCGTTTTTCGTCAATGAAAAGAGCGTGAACGTTTATCCCGCTTGCAGAGTTCTCCCTCCCTCATATCGGCCTTCTGCGTCATTTACCGAAGTTTCGTTTAGATCGGCGGCACTCATACATCCGTTGTTCCATTTCAAATCGAACAACATGGCATCGAATCAAACGAATAGCGTATTTGTTGTAACTGAGTTAGGGCATGGGCAGCGAATATTTTTTTAGAAATTATTCTCAAATGAATCATTTCCAACGTTTGAATCTTTATTGCATCTCTCCTGTATTATTGTATATGGCGTTAAAATGAGAAATGAGAAGTTGTTGATCATCTCTGACAGCTCATATTCTAGATTTTACATAAAATCTCTTTTTTATTGTCAGTGCTTCACAAAACAATGATCTATCAATTAACATGCGATCGCAATCTGTAGTGTTTCTCCTTTTCTGTATAATAACTTCCTTCCTATCGCAAATTGCGAGGTCCCAATTCTGTAGCGTTTCTATATGTACCTTGGCATTTTAAGGAGTTGCTTCACAGTTGCTTTAATGAGTATTTGGTGTTGACCGTTGATTATGCAGCACCCTCAAAATCAGAAGCAATACGAGTAAGTTGTTTAACAATTTCACGCGCTGCTATTTCACATGCTCAATCCTGGAATAGTTAGTCTTGCAAATTCGCATGCAAAATTCTCCTCTCGGGCTATGGAAATTTTTAATGAGCTAATATAGTGTCAGACTGTGCCGGCTGCCCCTTTTATAACACAGCTTGTGGGTAACCATTTTCTACCAAAATTCACAGGCCACCGTTCCCTGTCAAAATTTGTAGGTCTCCATTGTTCTTCCAAATTTTTGGGGGTCATTTTTTTCCTGCCAAGTTTTACGCTCTATATTTTCTGCCAAAACTTATGGGGTTACCATTTTTTACCGAAATTTACGGTTTACGAGTTTGCACGCATGCTACCAGAAACCCTAGGATGTTCCGAATGTGACAACTTTTACCGATACTAAAGAGTAACTCCGTTAAAAGTGCCTAAAATTCTACTTTTGTGCAGGAATTTTTGCCGACAATCCAAAGAAGTTTCCATTACTTGCAGTAATTGCGTTTAACTTTAGTTATCTCTGTTGCTTGTCTATAGGCGAATTGCGAATCGGTCATTCCTCGGAAAGCTTGAATTTCATGATGGCCACTTTTGTACTAGTAAACGACTGAAGTGCTCATATGCGCTTTCAAGTTCCATTTTCATGTTTCGCTTGACGATATGTTTATCGCACAATTATTGCTTGTCGTAGCTGCTCATTGTTTCCTACCCCTTCTCTTCGGCATCCATATTCTTTTGATAAAACAACAAATAGTCCTAGCCAAAAATATATTATTTATTCCTTCTTCATTCGCTCTCGTGCTGATGCTTTAACAAAAACAATTGTTTTGTGGCAAAACCTCAACATAAACGCACAAAAGTATAAATGGTTAGGCTTGCGATATGTGAAATCGACAACTTTATGAGAGCAGCACTCACGCTTAATGCGGACAATTCACTGAAATCGAACTGTTATTTCGAGATAAGAGCCCGAAAATGGCGCTCATAAATGTTAATTTGGATAGCACGCGTCACACGGCCTGCTTCTTCTTCTAGGATCTTTCCTGGTGCTAACACACAGCTGCGTCCATAAAGAAATAAACTATAATAATTTTGCCGCAAACTGACCAGTGTATAAAAGCTCTAATTAGAAGCTTGCCATTATCTTGTTGTGCATACCCTGTATTTCAGAAAGCGCTCAGCGTAGATAGACGCAAATTTAATTTACGAGCGTTTCATATAGACTTGTTTAAAGGAAATTCGTCCGCGGTCTTAGCGAAAAAAATTTTTTCGAATTGTCTCATTATTCCAAATGATGCAAAAACCTAAAGTCACGCATTACTTACAGATCGTCATTGCTGTGCTCGTGAGCCTCGCTTAATGTATTCGCACGTGTGGTAACGGCTGAATGAGTGTGTAGTAGGCAAACTAAAACGGTATTATTCAACCGTGCGAGACTGATTTAATTGCAAAATTAAGCGGTTCGTTACACTTAGACTGTCTGGGGAACATATTGGAAATAGAGGCACTAAGCGTTTCGTGAGAAGCACGTTAAGCATCCATTATCATATCCATAGACAGAAGAGGCAACCCATTAATTTTAGTCGAATCTAAGTCATACTTAAAAAGTCGCATGCCATGTGCGGCATTTCAAATGTGCTCATTAGAATGAATTCAGGGTTACTGCTCAAAAGTTCATCGTGAAGCAACTTTCAAAACCCATTGGCCTACTGGTGTTCATTCTGAGATCAAGAGCATCTCAAAAGACCACCAACGCTATGATGCAGAACTGGGCGGGTCATCTGTGAGTAGTGCTTTAAGGGCTTGAAGCAAACGCAGCAAAAAATACTTTCAAGGCTATCGCCTGCTTGTGGCCGTTTATCTATTTTATATTCACGGCTTGCCTAGTCGCTAAGCGGCTGTGACCGTTTTACTGTTCGTCTAATTGTCTTTTATTTTTATTTCTTTGTTTCCGATGCTTGGTTTCGAGATTGGCGAAATTCGTATTGCTTTCTTTCGCTGTAATTTAGCTAACGGGCATTGGCTACTCATTAGAATTATGTTTTGCAGTTAGGAGAAATCGTCTTACCTTCTTAATTAACATTATCGTCATATGATATTATGTTTTCATAGTTTCGACTACTAAATAGTATAGCACATGTTGCTTGTTCTTTTATTTGCTCACCTCTTCACACGTACGCATTCCGTCTGCCACTTAAGCATAGCAGAGAGTCGTTTGATGTCCGTTCTATGCGCTGTATTCCTAGGATAACGTAGAGAGTGTATTAATTGCGTTGCGGACTTCACGCTATCCGCCTTCTTTCACGTTACCAAGCGAAATTTTATCTGTGAATGGAATTTTTTAATTGGATGCCAATTTAGTGTTCTTCTTTCCTTAAAAGAAGTCGATCTCTGTTCTGATCGAAATACCTATAGTCTAAACATTCCCATCATTACTACTTTTGCTTTTCCACGTTCAGCCTCCTTAAAGTATTTATTTAACCACTGGCAATCAAGGTCGCCGTATCGTAAGCAAATCGAGCAGTTACCAGAGAAATCTGACCGAATCAACTGTCCAATTTTCATGTCGGAGAAGCAAATCGTTCGAGTTTTCTTTCCCATCAGTCTCCACCTCAGTTCTGCAGTAATTGCTTTTTTTTTTGGCATCTCGGGCTTTCCTCACCGTAATGCCGTAGGATAAGCAAGTAATTAGGTATTTATTTCAATGATATTTTCTTGACAACTTATGTATGACCGTGTTTTGGGATTTGTGTGGACTACGTCTACACTTTTCTACCATCGGCGGCCATGTTTCTTTTCTCATAATTTCTTTTCCCTTATGCGCTTTCGGTCTGACTCCTTTATCGTAAACAGGATCCTGCTTTTTTCTGCTTATTTCAGTTACTCGACACTGCAAACATATGAAGCAACTTTCAGAAATAATCGAAGGCTGTGCCTACGAAACAGATTTCCTTTAAGCAGACTGCTAGCCGTAATTGCTGATTTGCACCATGTATCACGGAATTTATCAAAATTATGCGCACAGGGTTAAAATTTTTGGTTTTTCATTATTCCTTCAGTTATATAGCCTCACTTTTTTTCTGCCATATTTTGAGGAAAATTCACTACTATCACGTTTCCTGCGCAAGCTTATCACAAATGTCTTCGCGTTCATTTTGTACTTCAAAAATGCACCTCAGGGCATACGAGCTTCTGCTTTTTAAAAAATGCGATTTTTCTTCCCAAATGCTTATGCTGTTATGCGCTGCATGCGCTTAGTGGATGTTTACGTACTTTTTGCAAATTGCGTTGCAAAGAGCATCATGAGCGCACATTGTTGTGTGTATCTTTGCTCAGAACATCGAGCTGTGCAACCGAAAAGTGATCTTGATCATATCTAAGCTTTATGTAACCTACACCTTTGCCTAATTTCAACTAACTTTGAAAGGCTGAGTTTGCTCGCACGATAGTGCGTGAAATTCTCGAGTCCACTGTTTTTTTGCTTGACTAGCTGAGCAAAAAATATTAACAGCTGTTTCATCACTTTTTGAGTATCTGTTATGGGCGCAAGTATTGATTAAAAAAGCATATCCATGCTAACCTGTTTGATGACTGAAAATCCTGCCATGTGCCAATGAAATAATAAATCTCTTAACGGATAATATAGCCTCAAGAATTTGCCTTTACTGTTGCAAGCGAAAAATATTTCGCTAAACCGTCTTAACGAACTTAAATTCCATGTTTTTGGCAAGATGAAAAATTGTACCCCTTTCAGCCGAAAAATATCGAATGAGATTTTTAATGAGTAACATCAAAGTCTGCTTGCCTTTTGAGAATAGAGAGTTGCATGCCAAATGGGCTAGTGAGTGGGTTATGCTGCATTATGCTAGACCGAACTATTTATGCGTGGACGAGTAGAACGTCGTATTGTGCCGTCGTGTGTGGGCTGATGATTCGGAAGCGATCAGGTTGAAAAACTCTTGATTTCAAGGTTGCGTTGTTAAAGTGGAATCAAGGGAAATGTTGAAAATGATGACCGTGCGCGTGTCTGCCTATTTATGGTGCTGTTATGTCCGATGTCTTCAGATGTTCGTTTAGAAACGCCAAAACCATGATTCTGAAATTTCGAGATGGTGAGTCACTGTTTTTTAAGCCGCTCCTAAATCGTCGAAGCTTGCCTTGGAAGGGGCATTTTTCATATATTCTACGATTGAACGTAGCTTCAATTGTGGATGTGCTAATTCGCAGACGCAACTTATCGCAAATGTACATATGCGAGCACACGACCACCTAAAAAAGTAAGCGCTTTTTTATAGCGAACTATGTGGAAGTGTACAGTTGTGAGGGAAAATTTGGAGGTTGCCGTTTCGGAATTTTTGATTCTGCAATTCATCAGTGTTTTATATCACCGCGCTCTGAAGTACATTAAAGAAGCAGTGTTTGCGGATGACAGTATCAACCTTGTTCACCTTACCAAATGCCTGCTTGCTTGTTAACGGCATTCATCATATTATCGCAGCGCAGGTGGAGTGCCAAATTTGCTCGCAGGGCGTTCCAGACATTCGTTGCAAGGATGCCGTCAAAAACTCGTGTTAGCCTGAATCACAACCAACCTTAAGTCTGTCTGATTCGTCCCGTACGCTGTACACCAAGCAAGCACCACATCCCTAGCAGAGGAAGCTCTAATACTGGTTGCTGTAGGCGTACTGCCGGTGCTCACTGCAACTGTGGCGCTGGATTATTTTTAAAAAGATCATTGGGATGCACGCAGGGATAGTCGGGTTGTGAAGAGAGTGCAGAGAAGCATGGCGAAAGGTGTAAAGCTTATCCGGACGGGTTTGCTGAGCACTTCCATCACCCGGCACTGCGCACTCTGCCTGAGGTTTACATTGTTGTGAAGAGAGTGCAGAGAAGCATGGCGAAAGGTGTAAAGCTTATCCGGACGGGTTTGCTGAGCACTTCCATCACCCGGCACTGCGCACTCTGCCTGAGGTTTACATTGTTGTGAAGAGAGTGCAGAGAAGCATGGCGAAAGGTGTAAAGCTTATCCGGACGGGTTTGCTGAGCACTTCCATCACCCGGCACTGCGCACTCTGCCTGAGGTTTACATTGTTGTGAAGAGAGTGCAGAGAAGCATGGCGAAAGGTGTAAAGCTTATCCGGACGGGTTTGCTGAGCACTTCCATCACCCGGCACTGCGCACTCTGCCTGAGGTTTACATTGTTGTGAAGAGAGTGCAGAGAAGCATGGCGAAAGGTGTAAAGCTTATCCGGACGGGTTTGCTGAGCACTTCCATCACCCGGCACTGCGCACTCTGCCTGAGGTTTACATTGTTGTGAAGAGAGTGCAGAGAAGCATGGCGAAAGGTGTAAAGCTTATCCGGACGGGTTTGCTGAGCACTTCCATCACCCGGCACTGCGCACTCTGCCTGAGGTTTACATTGTTGTGAAGAGAGTGCAGAGAAGCATGGCGAAAGGTGTAAAGCTTATCCGGACGGGTTTGCTGAGCACTTCCATCACCCGGCACTGCGCACTCTGCCTGAGGTTTACATTGTTGTGAAGAGAGTGCAGAGAAGCATGGCGAAAGGTGTAAAGCTTATCCGGACGGGTTTGCTGAGCACTTCCATCACCCGGCACTGCGCACTCTGCCTGAGGTTTACATTGTTGTGAAGAGAGTGCAGAGAAGCATGGCGAAAGGTGTAAAGCTTATCCGGACGGGTTTGCTGAGCACTTCCATCACCCGGCACTGCGCACTCTGCCTGAGGTTTACATTGTTGTGAAGAGAGTGCAGAGAAGCATGGCGAAAGGTGTAAAGCTTATCCGGACGGGTTTGCTGAGCACTTCCATCACCCGGCACTGCGCACTCTGCCTGAGGTTTACATTGTTGTGAAGAGAGTGCAGAGAAGCATGGCGAAAGGTGTAAAGCTTATCCGGACGGGTTTGCTGAGCACTTCCATCACCCGGCACTGCGCACTCTGCCTGAGGTTTACATTGTTGTGAAGAGAGTGCAGAGAAGCATGGCGAAAGGTGTAAAGCTTATCCGGACGGGTTTGCTGAGCACTTCCATCACCCGGCACTGCGCACTCTGCCTGAGGTTTACATTGTTGTGAAGAGAGTGCAGAGAAGCATGGCGAAAGGTGTAAAGCTTATCCGGACGGGTTTGCTGAGCACTTCCATCACCCGGCACTGCGCACTCTGCCTGAGGTTTACATTGTTGTGGCATGAGCTACCTTTCGCCTCTCCCTCATTACCCAATCCCCGGGTATGTTTTTTAAATTGAATGTGTCCTTTGCTGTAGTAATCCTATTAGTCTACGGTAACCTACAGTAATTTCACATGAATATTAGCTTCGGAAAGCATCAACTTCGCGCAAGTAAGCAGTAAGTCTTTGCTTATTTGTTAGCGAAACCACCACTCCGTCGGCAAATGGACTACGCTTAATTTGAAACTACGGTGTTCGTTTGACCTTTTAGTACATATTACATCGTAGCACGTGTTGTAATATCAACATACCTGTCTTTTGCGCATTTGTAATTGTTTTCGGTAGCAAGCCGAACAGTGAAGCAAATGGGGAATGTGTCAGGAAAGACCGAGCGAGGAGAGACTAACCGAGTGCTTACAATACAGTGGAATGGTAGATCACTGATCACTAAGCAAAGCCCAGTCTTACGTACATGCAAAAGGAAAGTTTCGATCTTTAACGTCACAAAGTGGATGAGACGATCGTTGTGAAACCGACTGGTGCAAAATCCCTTTGACCTTAAAGGACAAATTCAGTAATCCTTTGCACCACAGATTCTGCTAAAAAATCCTCAGAAGTGCTTGTAGAAATGCGACATGTTGACTCGAATAGCCGTAGAGCCAGCGATTGCGAAATTTTATAGGCAGCGAAGAAAATGCGAAATATTCGCACACCCAGTGGCGCTGATCGCTGCACTTTCTGAAGAAGCAGATTTTTCTTTTGCGCAGTCTTGTTAAGTCGAAGGTGGTCAGTGGTATGACGACTGATAAGTGATTGCTTGAAAGTTGTATTGTTAAGACATCAACTTGTAATATTCAGTACTCTCAGCCATGCCTCGAGTACTTCATATCTTCAGTCGCTTAAAAATCGACGAAATGCGGCAGCATAAGGTGATCTGTAAAGCACCAAAACCGAACGCTGTAAAACTTATATTGACATTTTACGCATTATGCGAACATCCGTATACTTCTTTCGATAAATAGCGCAGCGATTATAAATTTTAATCAGCAAACACTAAGCACCAACGTTAAGGCGTAGGAGTAGGTGAAGTGAGGATTGTTCGCATGAAGCTAAGGTACTGATAGCACGAAATATACGTGTTCTAATTTGCATGCCAGCCGTAGTAAGTTGCGATGTAATATGATGAAGCGGGCATCGAACCGTCGCATTTGTATTCCCTTCGCGCCATTGTCGCCTTAACCTAAGCAGTTTGTTGCTTCACTAGCATGATTTGGTTGTAGACGAGCTTTCGTCATAAAAGAAGCAATTGAATTAATGTCGAATTACTTATCCTATCATCGGTGGGACTCCTCGACGCTAAGTGATAGCTGCCGGACGAGGTGGCTCTCTGGTTAAACATAATTTGCACGAAATTAACTGATGTGGACAGGAGATCGCGTATATTTGGATTTTGAGAGAGGAGGTGACTAGGTATTCTATTCTTTAAGGGAATCACAATAATAAAGAGGCCGGTCTTTTTTACAAATGACTTCATCGGAGCGACTATGACAGACATCTTATTGCAGTCTACTAAATGGGTGTTGTAGAGTATTCTGTTATGCTAGCATCTGTGGTATTTCTACTGAGTTGGTTCGGCTGGGAAGAAGATCACCACTATCTCTGCGCGCTGTCGGAGATGCGGAAACAATCGCTCGTTGAGCACGTAGCGTAATCATTGCAAGCATAAGCTTTGTGAACGTTTTGTTGCTCGAAATACATTCTGAAATGGCCCCATTACTCGAAGGGTAGCAGTTTCTCAATTTTTTGGTCAAATCGTCCCTCTCCCCCCTCTCCCCGTTCGGATTTGCCAACACTTGTGACTAGAGCCCTTCCTCTTCTTCCCGGGCAAATTTGCCCTCCAACAAAACTGCTGTTGAACAGAGAAGTTGATGATCGTTGCTTCTTGTCATACTGTTTTGGACGACTAATTGACCTTTTGTTTTCCGCAGACGAAGCCGAACCCCCCATCCAGCAAAATTGGCATCTTGACGGGGTTTAGCTTTCCCTCCTTGGCGCCTTTCCGATCTTCTTCACACCGAAGCGCTCCCCAACTTTTTGGTCGCCGTCCACAGTTTGGCTAAGTTGCATCCTAATGGGATCGCATCTTGTCGAAATTCGTTCATTGTCTGCACCGTTGAGTTCCTGCCAAAACTTCACCTGCCTCAAAAGCTCCGGTTTGAAGGTGTCCTCATAGTTCCATTAAAGTTTCGTTGTTTTTTCTAAGCGGAGATAAGTAAGTGGCTTTACATTTTTGCGTACACCAAAAACAAAAAGCGGATCCGATTCCCAGCTATGGCATGGAGAAAATGCATTTGTTGTTGTGCGTATAGTTAAAGCAGAAGGTTAAATGCAAAGACGAAAACTGCTGTTTTACTAAGTGGCGCTGTGGTTTGAACAGAACAACTGATTTCATTTCATTTCACTCCTAATGTTACACACAATGTTTGCGGTCGAACCCAAAAATGGATGCATTTTGCATTTAGTCGCCAATGAGAGCATTCAAATAACTGCTGCACTCATGAACAGGTCTCGTTAGGTGTTCATAATCAAAAATGGTTGGGTGTGTGAGAACTTTAATACGATGCTCGATTATAACTTTCATAAAACGAATGATTTTTCCGAATTGGGCTTTGGTAAAAAAGGAAACAGCCAGAAGAAAACAATTGCGAAAACTAGCGCAGATGCAGACAATACGCTGAAGTGTACCGCTTGGACGTTTCGTGGGAGGCGGTGGGTGGTAAGAGGTTTAGAAAAGAACAATATAAGGCTTACATGCTAATCAATATCTAAAATGCTAATCTATATGTTAGAGTTGCATATTACTGCGGCAGAAATCTCCTTCATTTCTTTTATCTCCAATAAGTTCGACGCACAAATGTGTGCTGCATGGTTTGAGTTGATGGCGTATGGACAGCGATTTTTGGTGAAGGTGAGGTCCGCCGAGAAGCGATTCTCTCCAAGAGAGAAAAGGCATATGAGAAGGCGGAAAACTTAGGAGGAAAAATATGAGTAATGCTGCTTGTTGGGCGACAGAGTCCTTGCAGCACCAGTACTTCAACCATCCAATCTTTCGCTTACCGATCTGGAATTGCTGCACACCTCGTTTGTTATCCTGTAGAAGGCACGCTAAAAGACAACTGAAATCAAGTTCGTTGAAGGCTGTGTTAGTCAGCCGGACGCGAGTTTTGGGGTCGGACCCCTTTAAATTAGCGATAGAAACCCTTGCCGTGGATTTTCAACAATTTTTTGCTTACTTAATTAGTAACTGTAGCAGTCATTCACTTTTATTTGTGGACAGTACGGCCTATGAAGAGAATCATAAAACAAAGAATAACGGCCTGTTTTCATTTGCAGACGAAGCGTTTTTG
Organism: Toxocara canis; assembly: GCA_000803305.1. Lineage (NCBI taxonomy): Eukaryota > Metazoa > Nematoda > Chromadorea > Rhabditida > Toxocaridae > Toxocara > Toxocara canis. The sequence goes on from JPKZ01000645.1 coordinate 125,955, forward strand.
AGCTGTGGAAGTGGAGAACGATTATTTCATACAATGTTCATACAAATGTTACTTGAGACAGTCCATAGCAGTTACATCAAATATGGTTGAAATGAAGACATGTTCTGACTAGCAAAACAAAAGAATGTTGTGTGCAAAGTTCGGTGGATATTGAAAATGCGGTAGTGCCTCACATAATATCATACATGAAGTCATGCATGATAAAATGCAAAAAGGCAGTTTTTGCAACACTTCACGATAAATTCAACGCAGAACCGATAAGCTACTGCAGCATTGCAAAACAGTGAAAATATTGAGTCTGGCGTTTCTTTCTGTTGGTATACGCTTCTCATTTTTATGTAATTCGTAAAACTGATTCGATTCGATTTCATTTGGGGGAGGAGGAGGAAGAGAAGGGAAGACGGAGAAATATAAGTGTTACACTTTTTGAGTGATGCTGTGCAAACTGTGAAAAAACTGTTTTGGCGCAGCCGTTTCTTCAAGCAGCCATATCGGGCCATTTTGTCTTTGTAAAAGATACTGTCCCATTATTACCTTCAAATCACTACAGAGCTAAGACGCTAGTTAGCTGAACATAGTGTAGTTTTTTCTAGAATTTTTGTGCACGGATTTAAAAGTGCATGTTGATGAACGTTTGCATATTTGTTTACTCTCTCACTTCTCGGCAGCAAATTTCGCTTGGTTTCTATCCTTCTTTCCATACGTTAGAGCTCTCGCGCATTTCTTATACTAGGTAAGCATCCGTCTTGACCAATTAAATCCTCTACGTATGGCAGTTCGTTTCATAGTTTTATTTCCTCCTATCAATATGTGCTTGCATCTGAGCTTGGCAAACTTCACTAATTTACTGTATACTTTTTGTATGAGATAACTTAGTTTTTGCTCCACTGAATGAACTATCCAGTAACGGTTAATTAAAGGTCATGTTTTATTCTAAGCTTGCGTTTCCGAAATCACAATTCTATGATTTAGCTGACCCAAACTTAGCCGACCTTAGCGTAAAATACTGTTTTATTAACTCCCCCTCCCCACAATCCATTCATTGATAAAACCTTTTTTTAGAGCAAATCTCCGTTAGAATTCTTGGAGAAAGCAGACCGTCAAAAGCTGCACCTCATCTTCGACTACAATATCCGAGAATAATTCGAAATTTTTGCGCTTCTGAAGCGATATCTAACGCGATAAATGCATATTCAAAATTGCGTGTGCTTTTACATGCCGCTGGTAGTTTTTGAAGGAAAGCTTAATATACTAGCGAGAATGTTGTCAAAAATTTTCGAATGAAAAATAAACCTTTAATAACTTCAATGAACTTCTTTCCCCCTCCGCTCCACCGCCCTTCTATAAATTCATGGGTAATTTTTAACCCGCCTAGGTTTCGTTCGAGGTTCTATGGTACCTTATATACGCCTTTTCATGTTAACTGGCAACTGCTTGAAGTTGTTTATAAATTCACTTGGGGAAAAATTCAGTTTTTTGCCCACAGCTCGGTCACTTGTTAATCCATGTAGTGGTAGCATACATTGCAAACTTGTTTTTGACGCTTCAGTTTACAGTTCATTTTAGCTCCTGTCCACAGTCCAGCTATCAAGTAACAGTCTCAGAATCCTATTAAAGCCAAATTTCTGCCTGTGTATCGCCATAATTTCTAGATTGATGAAACGGGAATAACGATGCTCTACACGTTTGCTAGCTGCAATTATGCAAATTACTTCCCTTTTCTACATATAAGGTTTTTATGCGATTTTTAAATCGTAATACAGCAAGCAGTGCGGGCTGAATCTGTCTGCGCTGTCTGGCCGCCCTTAACATTTTTTCGAAAAAAGACTCCAAAGACGTACACATGTGAAATGAAATAGACGTAGTGGTTGATTTCAAGCTGCTTAAAATGTTTGTTTTCAGTTGCATATGTTAACTACCAGTTCGCTTACTGCTTAAAATTAAAAATCCACTACTAACATGTTGGACATAAAGGGTGGTAATTCATATTTATAGTCCTTGATCCCAAAACAACTTCATATTAGTTGAATCTCATCATATTATTGCTTGATATGTTGCAAGCATCTTCTTATAGATCCGAAACACGGTAGATATGAGCTGAGACACTCTAACAAACCGTATATGTAGAATCATGCCTGTCAGCTTATCATCTTACCAATTGAAGCTTTGTAAAGAAACCTGAAAGTTTGTTCATAAATTTCAAACCAAGAGCCTTGACCGTGAAGAACTGCGTATGTGCATCATCGCGTAAGGTGATGATGCGATAGTTGTCCATTTTTTGCTCATTTGCGAATGCAAAAAACGCACATCGGGTCAGTTGTCCTGATGCGTTATTCCACCAACTATATTGAATTTGAGAATGAGCACTGCAGTGTCTATAAATATTATTTCAGCAGGATCAGACGCAGCCGCTCGTTCAGCAGCATTTCAGACGAGATCTGCTACGGCTTCGAGGTGGAATGCCCCCACCTCCCCCAGCCCCTCCTCCTCCACCCCCTTTACACGTTTCCGTAAGTATTTTTTGTCCGGTTATTTTGATGAACTCAGCTGTCCCACTTCATTATTATAGAATTTTAAGTAACTTTCATCTTTCATAATACCGAACTTAGGACGGGAATGTCGCTTTAAATGATGGTTATACCTTTATTTGAATATATCTGCTGACGGCAATAATAATCTGTAGAGTAATGTTTGGGATTCCCTTTTGGTGGCATTTTCCGTTGAAATGATCAGGTGTGTTGTAGACGTTAGGATGCGTCCGTAACGAAGTGTGGGCTGATGCAAATTTATTTTTCTTCTAGAATTTTTAAACTATTTAAAAGATTCTAAAAGTCTATATACACTGTTCTTAAATTTTAAAGCCGTGTAAACGATCGTTCGTGTTTGCAGTAATTTTAATTTCGAGTCCGTGCAGTAATTTCGCATTTTTCATTTTTATTTCATATATACTATACCGACTGGTTCCAGAAGAAATTTGGATTAAGATTCCAGCATTTTTAAAGAAAATGTCTTCACGTTTCCTTCATTTTTTACATGCCACTGGCGTGCAGAGATGGGCGAACTGGGAAGGGGATGGAGGAATTTAATGAGTTGCATCCCTCCCCTTTCGATATAACTAGTGAGATATTTTTTAGTATTTTAGTCAGTAACAACCGCAACACGGAAATGGTTAAAACATACGATTACTAATAACTACTAATAAATTGAGTGTACTTTCCTCCTTCACCGGCAGAATTTTTCGTGTTTTCATGAAAACTATGCTTTTTTTTTCAAACTAATTTTTCAGTTATCTAAAGACCGCTGCTCGTTTCTTTCTGCAGTGTTGTGTATGCTAGTGAATATAATCTACTTAATTATTACTGTTGTTGAATTTTTGATATCGTTTATCATAATTTATATGTTAAATGGTGGATTTGCAGACGTCGTTTCTACCATCTGGCGGGAGGTCATCAACCTATAGTAACCGCGAAACACGTTATACCGTACCTCGTTAGTTTTTATTCACAGTAATTGTTTTCTATCTATGATGGTCGAATATTTCAATTTGTTGAGAATGAAACACATACGTTTTGTTATAATTGAGTCATCAATAAAAGTATTCGATGGGCGCATAATTGTATATTTGTGGGTCGCTGATGTACGCTATTGACAAACATTGAATGCTCCGGTGCATTTGATATCATTTTTCTGTTTCGTTGACCCTCGCTTTATGTGTGCTCAAGAATCTCGAAGTTCACTGAGACGGTATTTTGGGTGTTTTCGCATCCGGTTTTGCAAAAATTCTACATGAGAATATGAATGGACTGATCAACTTATCTGATCTTATTGCAAATTTTTTACATTGTCTGAAGATTCAAATCAGTGACGCGGTAAGTACATTTCATTTTATAACTTGAGCGGTGCTTTTTTTTCGTTCACAAGATGTTTAAAAAAAAGTAGCGCATTTCCACTTTGCTACTCTACTCGGTCTAATGAACATTCATTTCAGCGCCGTCCAAGTCCTCCACACCCGGGCTGGACGCTCAGACATTACAGGTTTGTTTTAGTGCTACGTATACTATCATAAAACGCAATTAGTTTTTTCCTTCTCAGTAAATGAATGCGAGATTGGGTATCACATTTTTAGTAGTGTCATAACGTCGTTTCGTCATCCAATAAAATTCCCGTACATGAGAATAGTTGTAGATGCAAAAGCAGAAGCGTATAGTGAAAGAGTCACGAATGAAGCTGTAAGCCTTTCATTGCGCGCATGAAATATATGCTTATCTACTTCGAATAAATGCTTAGCTGAGATAGGATTCCTTGCCCGAAGGCCACGCTAAGTTTTCTCGTCCTCCTTGGCATATCAAGATATTCTGACGTAGCATGTTGACTTGTCGACGCCGCTGCATTTGGTTTTAAATGGCTGCTTGAGACGAATTAAACGGCTGAAATGTTTAGACTGCGAACCAGTCGTTTGAGTGGGTGAAAGCGTAACGGGTTCGAAACAGCACTCTTCGTGGAAAAAAAGAACCGTAGTGGGCATCTAATTTAGACTCAGAAAAAAAAA
>JPKZ01000645.1:132004-157595 GCA_000803305.1 Toxocara canis
GTTGTGAAGAGAGTGCAGAGAAGCATGGCGAAAGGTGTAAAGCTTATCCGGACGGGTTTGCTGAGCACTTCCATCACCCGGCACTGCGCACTCTGCCTGAGGTTTACATTGTTGTGGCATGAGCTACCTTTCGCCTCTCCCTCATTACCCAATCCCCGGGTATGTTTTTTAAATTGAATGTGTCCTTTGCTGTAGTAATCCTATTAGTCTACGGTAACCTACAGTAATTTCACATGAATATTAGCTTCGGAAAGCATCAACTTCGCGCAAGTAAGCAGTAAGTCTTTGCTTATTTGTTAGCGAAACCACCACTCCGTCGGCAAATGGACTACGCTTAATTTGAAACTACGGTGTTCGTTTGACCTTTTAGTACATATTACATCGTAGCACGTGTTGTAATATCAACATACCTGTCTTTTGCGCATTTGTAATTGTTTTCGGTAGCAAGCCGAACAGTGAAGCAAATGGGGAATGTGTCAGGAAAGACCGAGCGAGGAGAGACTAACCGAGTGCTTACAATACAGTGGAATGGTAGATCACTGATCACTAAGCAAAGCCCAGTCTTACGTACATGCAAAAGGAAAGTTTCGATCTTTAACGTCACAAAGTGGATGAGACGATCGTTGTGAAACCGACTGGTGCAAAATCCCTTTGACCTTAAAGGACAAATTCAGTAATCCTTTGCACCACAGATTCTGCTAAAAAATCCTCAGAAGTGCTTGTAGAAATGCGACATGTTGACTCGAATAGCCGTAGAGCCAGCGATTGCGAAATTTTATAGGCAGCGAAGAAAATGCGAAATATTCGCACACCCAGTGGCGCTGATCGCTGCACTTTCTGAAGAAGCAGATTTTTCTTTTGCGCAGTCTTGTTAAGTCGAAGGTGGTCAGTGGTATGACGACTGATAAGTGATTGCTTGAAAGTTGTATTGTTAAGACATCAACTTGTAATATTCAGTACTCTCAGCCATGCCTCGAGTACTTCATATCTTCAGTCGCTTAAAAATCGACGAAATGCGGCAGCATAAGGTGATCTGTAAAGCACCAAAACCGAACGCTGTAAAACTTATATTGACATTTTACGCATTATGCGAACATCCGTATACTTCTTTCGATAAATAGCGCAGCGATTATAAATTTTAATCAGCAAACACTAAGCACCAACGTTAAGGCGTAGGAGTAGGTGAAGTGAGGATTGTTCGCATGAAGCTAAGGTACTGATAGCACGAAATATACGTGTTCTAATTTGCATGCCAGCCGTAGTAAGTTGCGATGTAATATGATGAAGCGGGCATCGAACCGTCGCATTTGTATTCCCTTCGCGCCATTGTCGCCTTAACCTAAGCAGTTTGTTGCTTCACTAGCATGATTTGGTTGTAGACGAGCTTTCGTCATAAAAGAAGCAATTGAATTAATGTCGAATTACTTATCCTATCATCGGTGGGACTCCTCGACGCTAAGTGATAGCTGCCGGACGAGGTGGCTCTCTGGTTAAACATAATTTGCACGAAATTAACTGATGTGGACAGGAGATCGCGTATATTTGGATTTTGAGAGAGGAGGTGACTAGGTATTCTATTCTTTAAGGGAATCACAATAATAAAGAGGCCGGTCTTTTTTACAAATGACTTCATCGGAGCGACTATGACAGACATCTTATTGCAGTCTACTAAATGGGTGTTGTAGAGTATTCTGTTATGCTAGCATCTGTGGTATTTCTACTGAGTTGGTTCGGCTGGGAAGAAGATCACCACTATCTCTGCGCGCTGTCGGAGATGCGGAAACAATCGCTCGTTGAGCACGTAGCGTAATCATTGCAAGCATAAGCTTTGTGAACGTTTTGTTGCTCGAAATACATTCTGAAATGGCCCCATTACTCGAAGGGTAGCAGTTTCTCAATTTTTTGGTCAAATCGTCCCTCTCCCCCCTCTCCCCGTTCGGATTTGCCAACACTTGTGACTAGAGCCCTTCCTCTTCTTCCCGGGCAAATTTGCCCTCCAACAAAACTGCTGTTGAACAGAGAAGTTGATGATCGTTGCTTCTTGTCATACTGTTTTGGACGACTAATTGACCTTTTGTTTTCCGCAGACGAAGCCGAACCCCCCATCCAGCAAAATTGGCATCTTGACGGGGTTTAGCTTTCCCTCCTTGGCGCCTTTCCGATCTTCTTCACACCGAAGCGCTCCCCAACTTTTTGGTCGCCGTCCACAGTTTGGCTAAGTTGCATCCTAATGGGATCGCATCTTGTCGAAATTCGTTCATTGTCTGCACCGTTGAGTTCCTGCCAAAACTTCACCTGCCTCAAAAGCTCCGGTTTGAAGGTGTCCTCATAGTTCCATTAAAGTTTCGTTGTTTTTTCTAAGCGGAGATAAGTAAGTGGCTTTACATTTTTGCGTACACCAAAAACAAAAAGCGGATCCGATTCCCAGCTGTGGCATGGAGAAAATGCATTTGTTGTTGTGCGTATAGTTAAAGCAGAAGGTTAAATGCAAAGACGAAAACTGCTGTTTTACTAAGTGGCGCTGTGGTTTGAACAGAACAACTGATTTCATTTCATTTCACTCCTAATGTTACACACAATGTTTGCGGTCGAACCCAAAAATGGATGCATTTTGCATTTAGTCGCCAATGAGAGCATTCAAATAACTGCTGCACTCATGAACAGGTCTCGTTAGGTGTTCATAATCAAAAATGGTTGGGTGTGTGAGAACTTTAATACGATGCTCGATTATAACTTTCATAAAACGAATGATTTTTCCGAATTGGGCTTTGGTAAAAAAGGAAACAGCCAGAAGAAAACAATTGCGAAAACTAGCGCAGATGCAGACAATACGCTGAAGTGTACCGCTTGGACGTTTCGTGGGAGGCGGTGGGTGGTAAGAGGTTTAGAAAAGAACAATATAAGGCTTACATGCTAATCAATATCTAAAATGCTAATCTATATGTTAGAGTTGCATATTACTGCGGCAGAAATCTCCTTCATTTCTTTTATCTCCAATAAGTTCGACGCACAAATGTGTGCTGCATGGTTTGAGTTGATGGCGTATGGACAGCGATTTTTGGTGAAGGTGAGGTCCGCCGAGAAGCGATTCTCTCCAAGAGAGAAAAGGCATATGAGAAGGCGGAAAACTTAGGAGGAAAAATATGAGTAATGCTGCTTGTTGGGCGACAGAGTCCTTGCAGCACCAGTACTTCAACCATCCAATCTTTCGCTTACCGATCTGGAATTGCTGCACACCTCGTTTGTTATCCTGTAGAAGGCACGCTAAAAGACAACTGAAATCAAGTTCGTTGAAGGCTGTGTTAGTCAGCCGGACGCGAGTTTTGGGGTCGGACCCCTTTAAATTAGCGATAGAAACCCTTGCCGTGGATTTTCAACAATTTTTTGCTTACTTAATTAGTAACTGTAGCAGTCATTCACTTTTATTTGTGGACAGTACGGCCTATGAAGAGAATCATAAAACAAAGAATAACGGCCTGTTTTCATTTGCAGACGAAGCGTTTTTGAGCTGTGGAAGTGGAGAACGATTATTTCATACAATGTTCATACAAATGTTACTTGAGACAGTCCATAGCAGTTACATCAAATATGGTTGAAATGAAGACATGTTCTGACTAGCAAAACAAAAGAATGTTGTGTGCAAAGTTCGGTGGATATTGAAAATGCGGTAGTGCCTCACATAATATCATACATGAAGTCATGCATGATAAAATGCAAAAAGGCAGTTTTTGCAACACTTCACGATAAATTCAACGCAGAACCGATAAGCTACTGCAGCATTGCAAAACAGTGAAAATATTGAGTCTGGCGTTTCTTTCTGTTGGTATACGCTTCTCATTTTTATGTAATTCGTAAAACTGATTCGATTCGATTTCATTTGGGGGAGGAGGAGGAAGAGAAGGGAAGACGGAGAAATATAAGTGTTACACTTTTTGAGTGATGCTGTGCAAACTGTGAAAAAACTGTTTTGGCGCAGCCGTTTCTTCAAGCAGCCATATCGGGCCATTTTGTCTTTGTAAAAGATACTGTCCCATTATTACCTTCAAATCACTACAGAGCTAAGACGCTAGTTAGCTGAACATAGTGTAGTTTTTTCTAGAATTTTTGTGCACGGATTTAAAAGTGCATGTTGATGAACGTTTGCATATTTGTTTACTCTCTCACTTCTCGGCAGCAAATTTCGCTTGGTTTCTATCCTTCTTTCCATACGTTAGAGCTCTCGCGCATTTCTTATACTAGGTAAGCATCCGTCTTGACCAATTAAATCCTCTACGTATGGCAGTTCGTTTCATAGTTTTATTTCCTCCTATCAATATGTGCTTGCATCTGAGCTTGGCAAACTTCACTAATTTACTGTATACTTTTTGTATGAGATAACTTAGTTTTTGCTCCACTGAATGAACTATCCAGTAACGGTTAATTAAAGGTCATGTTTTATTCTAAGCTTGCGTTTCCGAAATCACAATTCTATGATTTAGCTGACCCAAACTTAGCCGACCTTAGCGTAAAATACTGTTTTATTAACTCCCCCTCCCCACAATCCATTCATTGATAAAACCTTTTTTTAGAGCAAATCTCCGTTAGAATTCTTGGAGAAAGCAGACCGTCAAAAGCTGCACCTCATCTTCGACTACAATATCCGAGAATAATTCGAAATTTTTGCGCTTCTGAAGCGATATCTAACGCGATAAATGCATATTCAAAATTGCGTGTGCTTTTACATGCCGCTGGTAGTTTTTGAAGGAAAGCTTAATATACTAGCGAGAATGTTGTCAAAAATTTTCGAATGAAAAATAAACCTTTAATAACTTCAATGAACTTCTTTCCCCCTCCGCTCCACCGCCCTTCTATAAATTCATGGGTAATTTTTAACCCGCCTAGGTTTCGTTCGAGGTTCTATGGTACCTTATATACGCCTTTTCATGTTAACTGGCAACTGCTTGAAGTTGTTTATAAATTCACTTGGGGAAAAATTCAGTTTTTTGCCCACAGCTCGGTCACTTGTTAATCCATGTAGTGGTAGCATACATTGCAAACTTGTTTTTGACGCTTCAGTTTACAGTTCATTTTAGCTCCTGTCCACAGTCCAGCTATCAAGTAACAGTCTCAGAATCCTATTAGAGCCAAATTTCTGCCTGTGTATCGCCATAATTTCTAGATTGATGAAACGGGAATAACGATGCTCTACACGTTTGCTAGCTGCAATTATGCAAATTACTTCCCTTTTCTACATATAAGGTTTTTATGCGATTTTTAAATCGTAATACAGCAAGCAGTGCGGGCTGAATCTGTCTGCGCTGTCTGGCCGCCCTTAACATTTTTTCGAAAAAAGACTCCAAAGACGTACACATGTGAAATGAAATAGACGTAGTGGTTGATTTCAAGCTGCTTAAAATGTTTGTTTTCAGTTGCATATGTTAACTACCAGTTCGCTTACTGCTTAAAATTAAAAATCCACTACTAACATGTTGGACATAAAGGGTGGTAATTCATATTTATAGTCCTTGATCCCAAAACAACTTCATATTAGTTGAATCTCATCATATTATTGCTTGATATGTTGCAAGCATCTTCTTATAGATCCGAAACACGGTAGATATGAGCTGAGACACTCTAACAAACCGTATATGTAGAATCATGCCTGTCAGCTTATCATCTTACCAATTGAAGCTTTGTAAAGAAACCTGAAAGTTTGTTCATAAATTTCAAACCAAGAGCCTTGACCGTGAAGAACTGCGTATGTGCATCATCGCGTAAGGTGATGATGCGATAGTTGTCCATTTTTTGCTCATTTGCGAATGCAAAAAACGCACATCGGGTCAGTTGTCCTGATGCGTTATTCCACCAACTATATTGAATTTGAGAATGAGCACTGCAGTGTCTATAAATATTATTTCAGCAGGATCAGACGCAGCCGCTCGTTCAGCAGCATTTCAGACGAGATCTGCTACGGCTTCGAGGTGGAATGCCCCCACCTCCCCCAGCCCCTCCTCCTCCACCCCCTTTACACGTTTCCGTAAGTATTTTTTGTCCGGTTATTTTGATGAACTCAGCTGTCCCACTTCATTATTATAGAATTTTAAGTAACTTTCATCTTTCATAATACCGAACTTAGGACGGGAATGTCGCTTTAAATGATGGTTATACCTTTATTTGAATATATCTGCTGACGGCAATAATAATCTGTAGAGTAATGTTTGGGATTCCCTTTTGGTGGCATTTTCCGTTGAAATGATCAGGTGTGTTGTAGACGTTAGGATGCGTCCGTAACGAAGTGTGGGCTGATGCAAATTTATTTTTCTTCTAGAATTTTTAAACTATTTAAAAGATTCTAAAAGTCTATATACACTGTTCTTAAATTTTAAAGCCGTGTAAACGATCGTTCGTGTTTGCAGTAATTTTAATTTCGAGTCCGTGCAGTAATTTCGCATTTTTCATTTTTATTTCATATATACTATACCGACTGGTTCCAGAAGAAATTTGGATTAAGATTCCAGCATTTTTAAAGAAAATGTCTTCACGTTTCCTTCATTTTTTACATGCCACTGGCGTGCAGAGATGGGCGAACTGGGAAGGGGATGGAGGAATTTAATGAGTTGCATCCCTCCCCTTTCGATATAACTAGTGAGATATTTTTTAGTATTTTAGTCAGTAACAACCGCAACACGGAAATGGTTAAAACATACGATTACTAATAATTACTAATAAATTGAGTGTACTTTCCTCCTTCACCGGCAGAATTTTTCGTGTTTTCATGAACTATGCTTTTTTTTTTTCAAACTAATTTTTCAGTTATCTAAAGACCGCTGCTCGTTTCTTTCTGCAGTGTTGTGTATGCTAGTGAATATAATCTACTTAATTATTACTGTTGTTGAATTTTTGATATCGTTTATCATAATTTATATGTTAAATGGTGGATTTGCAGACGTCGTTTCTACCATCTGGCGGGAGGTCATCAACCTATAGTAACCGCGAAACACGTTATACCGTACCTCGTTAGTTTTTATTCACAGTAATTGTTTTCTATCTATGATGGTCGAATATTTCAATTTGTTGAGAATGAAACACATACGTTTTGTTATAATTGAGTCATCAATAAAAGTATTCGATGGGCGCATAATTGTATATTTGTGGGTCGCTGATGTACGCTATTGACAAACATTGAATGCTCCGGTGCATTTGATATCATTTTTCTGTTTCGTTGACCCTCGCTTTATGTGTGCTCAAGAATCTCGAAGTTCACTGAGACGGTATTTTGGGTGTTTTCGCATCCGGTTTTGCAAAAATTCTACATGAGAATATGAATGGACTGATCAACTTATCTGATCTTATTGCAAATTTTTTACATTGTCTGAAGATTCAAATCAGTGACGCGGTAAGTACATTTCATTTTATAACTTGAGCGGTGCTTTTTTTTCGTTCACAAGATGTTTAAAAAAAAGTAGCGCATTTCCACTTTGCTACTCTACTCGGTCTAATGAACATTCATTTCAGCGCCGTCCAAGTCCTCCACACCCGGGCTGGACGCTCAGACATTACAGGTTTGTTTTAGTGCTACGTATACTATCATAAAACGCAATTAGTTTTTTCCTTCTCAGTAAATGAATGCGAGATTGGGTATCACATTTTTAGTAGTGTTATAACGTCGTTTCGTCATCCAATAAAATTCCCGTACATGAGAATAGTTGTAGATGCAAAAGCAGAAGCGTATAGTGAAAGAGTCACGAATGAAGCTGTAAGCCTTTCATTGCGCGCATGAAATATATGCTTATCTACTTCGAATAAATGCTTAGCTGAGATAGGATTCCTTGCCCGAAGGCCACGCTAAGTTTTCTCGTCCTCCTTGGCATATCAAGATATTCTGACGTAGCATGTTGACTTGTCGACGCCGCTGCATTTGGTTTTAAATGGCTGCTTGAGACGAATTAAACGGCTGAAATGTTTAGACTGCGAACCAGTCGTTTGAGTGGGTGAAAGCGTAACGGGTTCGAAACAGCACTCTTCGTGGAAAAAAAAGAACCGTAGTGGGCATCTAATTTAGACTCAGAAAAAAAAACGATTATTTCATACAATGTTCATACAAATGTTACTTGAGACAGTCCATAGCAGTTACATCAAATATGGTTGAAATGAAGACATGTTCTGACTAGCAAAACAAAAGAATGTTGTGTGCAAAGTTCGGTGGATATTGAAAATGCGGTAGTGCCTCACATAATATCATACATGAAGTCATGCATGATAAAATGCAAAAAGGCAGTTTTTGCAACACTTCACGATAAATTCAACGCAGAACCGATAAGCTACTGCAGCATTGCAAAACAGTGAAAATATTGAGTCTGGCGTTTCTTTCTGTTGGTATACGCTTCTCATTTTTATGTAATTCGTAAAACTGATTCGATTCGATTTCATTTGGGGGAGGAGGAGGAAGAGAAGGGAAGACGGAGAAATATAAGTGTTACACTTTTTGAGTGATGCTGTGCAAACTGTGAAAAAACTGTTTTGGCGCAGCCGTTTCTTCAAGCAGCCATATCGGGCCATTTTGTCTTTGTAAAAGATACTGTCCCATTATTACCTTCAAATCACTACAGAGCTAAGACGCTAGTTAGCTGAACATAGTGTAGTTTTTTCTAGAATTTTTGTGCACGGATTTAAAAGTGCATGTTGATGAACGTTTGCATATTTGTTTACTCTCTCACTTCTCGGCAGCAAATTTCGCTTGGTTTCTATCCTTCTTTCCATACGTTAGAGCTCTCGCGCATTTCTTATACTAGGTAAGCATCCGTCTTGACCAATTAAATCCTCTACGTATGGCAGTTCGTTTCATAGTTTTATTTCCTCCTATCAATATGTGCTTGCATCTGAGCTTGGCAAACTTCACTAATTTACTGTATACTTTTTGTATGAGATAACTTAGTTTTTGCTCCACTGAATGAACTATCCAGTAACGGTTAATTAAAGGTCATGTTTTATTCTAAGCTTGCGTTTCCGAAATCACAATTCTATGATTTAGCTGACCCAAACTTAGCCGACCTTAGCGTAAAATACTGTTTTATTAACTCCCCCTCCCCACAATCCATTCATTGATAAAACCTTTTTTTAGAGCAAATCTCCGTTAGAATTCTTGGAGAAAGCAGACCGTCAAAAGCTGCACCTCATCTTCGACTACAATATCCGAGAATAATTCGAAATTTTTGCGCTTCTGAAGCGATATCTAACGCGATAAATGCATATTCAAAATTGCGTGTGCTTTTACATGCCGCTGGTAGTTTTTGAAGGAAAGCTTAATATACTAGCGAGAATGTTGTCAAAAATTTTCGAATGAAAAATAAACCTTTAATAACTTCAATGAACTTCTTTCCCCCTCCGCTCCACCGCCCTTCTATAAATTCATGGGTAATTTTTAACCCGCCTAGGTTTCGTTCGAGGTTCTATGGTACCTTATATACGCCTTTTCATGTTAACTGGCAACTGCTTGAAGTTGTTTATAAATTCACTTGGGGAAAAATTCAGTTTTTTGCCCACAGCTCGGTCACTTGTTAATCCATGTAGTGGTAGCATACATTGCAAACTTGTTTTTGACGCTTCAGTTTACAGTTCATTTTAGCTCCTGTCCACAGTCCAGCTATCAAGTAACAGTCTCAGAATCCTATTAGAGCCAAATTTCTGCCTGTGTATCGCCATAATTTCTAGATTGATGAAACGGGAATAACGATGCTCTACACGTTTGCTAGCTGCAATTATGCAAATTACTTCCCTTTTCTACATATAAGGTTTTTATGCGATTTTTAAATCGTAATACAGCAAGCAGTGCGGGCTGAATCTGTCTGCGCTGTCTGGCCGCCCTTAACATTTTTTCGAAAAAAGACTCCAAAGACGTACACATGTGAAATGAAATAGACGTAGTGGTTGATTTCAAGCTGCTTAAAATGTTTGTTTTCAGTTGCATATGTTAACTACCAGTTCGCTTACTGCTTAAAATTAAAAATCCACTACTAACATGTTGGACATAAAGGGTGGTAATTCATATTTATAGTCCTTGATCCCAAAACAACTTCATATTAGTTGAATCTCATCATATTATTGCTTGATATGTTGCAAGCATCTTCTTATAGATCCGAAACACGGTAGATATGAGCTGAGACACTCTAACAAACCGTATATGTAGAATCATGCCTGTCAGCTTATCATCTTACCAATTGAAGCTTTGTAAAGAAACCTGAAAGTTTGTTCATAAATTTCAAACCAAGAGCCTTGACCGTGAAGAACTGCGTATGTGCATCATCGCGTAAGGTGATGATGCGATAGTTGTCCATTTTTTGCTCATTTGCGAATGCAAAAAACGCACATCGGGTCAGTTGTCCTGATGCGTTATTCCACCAACTATATTGAATTTGAGAATGAGCACTGCAGTGTCTATAAATATTATTTCAGCAGGATCAGACGCAGCCGCTCGTTCAGCAGCATTTCAGACGAGATCTGCTACGGCTTCGAGGTGGAATGCCCCCACCTCCCCCAGCCCCTCCTCCTCCACCCCCTTTACACGTTTCCGTAAGTATTTTTTGTCCGGTTATTTTGATGAACTCAGCTGTCCCACTTCATTATTATAGAATTTTAAGTAACTTTCATCTTTCATAATACCGAACTTAGGACGGGAATGTCGCTTTAAATGATGGTTATACCTTTATTTGAATATATCTGCTGACGGCAATAATAATCTGTAGAGTAATGTTTGGGATTCCCTTTTGGTGGCATTTTCCGTTGAAATGATCAGGTGTGTTGTAGACGTTAGGATGCGTCCGTAACGAAGTGTGGGCTGATGCAAATTTATTTTTCTTCTAGAATTTTTAAACTATTTAAAAGATTCTAAAAGTCTATATACACTGTTCTTAAATTTTAAAGCCGTGTAAACGATCGTTCGTGTTTGCAGTAATTTTAATTTCGAGTCCGTGCAGTAATTTCGCATTTTTCATTTTTATTTCATATATACTATACCGACTGGTTCCAGAAGAAATTTGGATTAAGATTCCAGCATTTTTAAAGAAAATGTCTTCACGTTTCCTTCATTTTTTACATGCCACTGGCGTGCAGAGATGGGCGAACTGGGAAGGGGATGGAGGAATTTAATGAGTTGCATCCCTCCCCTTTCGATATAACTAGTGAGATATTTTTTAGTATTTTAGTCAGTAACAACCGCAACACGGAAATGGTTAAAACATACGATTACTAATAACTACTAATAAATTGAGTGTACTTTCCTCCTTCACCGGCAGAATTTTTCGTGTTTTCATGAAAACTATGCTTTTTTTTTCAAACTAATTTTTCAGTTATCTAAAGACCGCTGCTCGTTTCTTTCTGCAGTGTTGTGTATGCTAGTGAATATAATCTACTTAATTATTACTGTTGTTGAATTTTTGATATCGTTTATCATAATTTATATGTTAAATGGTGGATTTGCAGACGTCGTTTCTACCATCTGGCGGGAGGTCATCAACCTATAGTAACCGCGAAACACGTTATACCGTACCTCGTTAGTTTTTATTCACAGTAATTGTTTTCTATCTATGATGGTCGAATATTTCAATTTGTTGAGAATGAAACACATACGTTTTGTTATAATTGAGTCATCAATAAAAGTATTCGATGGGCGCATAATTGTATATTTGTGGGTCGCTGATGTACGCTATTGACAAACATTGAATGCTCCGGTGCATTTGATATCATTTTTCTGTTTCGTTGACCCTCGCTTTATGTGTGCTCAAGAATCTCGAAGTTCACTGAGACGGTATTTTGGGTGTTTTCGCATCCGGTTTTGCAAAAATTCTACATGAGAATATGAATGGACTGATCAACTTATCTGATCTTATTGCAAATTTTTTACATTGTCTGAAGATTCAAATCAGTGACGCGGTAAGTACATTTCATTTTATAACTTGAGCGGTGCTTTTTTTTCGTTCACAAGATGTTTAAAAAAAAGTAGCGCATTTCCACTTTGCTACTCTACTCGGTCTAATGAACATTCATTTCAGCGCCGTCCAAGTCCTCCACACCCGGGCTGGACGCTCAGACATTACAGGTTTGTTTTAGTGCTACGTATACTATCATAAAACGCAATTAGTTTTTTCCTTCTCAGTAAATGAATGCGAGATTGGGTATCACATTTTTAGTAGTGTCATAACGTCGTTTCGTCATCCAATAAAATTCCCGTACATGAGAATAGTTGTAGATGCAAAAGCAGAAGCGTATAGTGAAAGAGTCACGAATGAAGCTGTAAGCCTTTCATTGCGCGCATGAAATATATGCTTATCTACTTCGAATAAATGCTTAGCTGAGATAGGATTCCTTGCCCGAAGGCCACGCTAAGTTTTCTCGTCCTCCTTGGCATATCAAGATATTCTGACGTAGCATGTTGACTTGTCGACGCCGCTGCATTTGGTTTTAAATGGCTGCTTGAGACGAATTAAACGGCTGAAATGTTTAGACTGCGAACCAGTCGTTTGAGTGGGTGAAAGCGTAACGGGTTCGAAACAGCACTCTTCGTGGAAAAAAAAGAACCGTAGTGGGCATCTAATTTAGACTCAGAAAAAAAAAGTGCTTAAATTAACGTATTTAACGCAAATGGCGTTTCATTTCACTGGTGAAGATGAATGATTGCAGCACTATCGCCAAAAATTTACCACCACTCAGAACGAACAAGATTTTGCCGTTAAAAAAAAATTCAGAAATAACCTTTTACCATAAAAACTCATTTTCATCATCTCAGTGTCGTTTAAATATGATATCGTTTAAATGGTGTTATATATATATATATATATATGTATATATATATGTATATATATATATGTATATATATATGCATATATATATGTGTATATATATATGCGTGTATACATATATATGCAAATATATATGTATATATATACATATATGCGTACACGTACATATACATATGTATATGTGTACATACGTACATGTACATATATACATTATATATATATATATATATATATATGTATATACAAATTTTTTGTGAAATCACCAAGCACTTCATTCACTTCATTTTGCTTCATCTTCACAATTCTTTTTTTGCATTTTTCTTCTTTAAGTTGTTGCTGGGTGGTTAGCATGAAATAATGAATGGCGAAAAGAGGAAACAGATCAGGGGACCTTTTCGAGCACTATCTCTTCTGCCTTATTAAGTCTTATCGCCTTTATCCTCTAGATTTGGTTGGAGGGAAGAGGGATCTCAGTCGCAGTTCAATTTCAAACGGAGGTTCCATTCAGTTTGAAAAAAAAGTGCTCTGAAACGCAAGAAAAGAGTGCACAGAAATTGAGGAAAAAAAGTCGTAAAAAAGAGTCGCAAACTAACCCAGTGTGGCGATTTTGAAGCAGGGAGTTGAGAAGAAAGGAGTGGAGGGGGGAGGGGGAGAGGCAAAGGGCTCAACTATAACCGTCAGAAGGTTTCCGTTCAGTTGCAACTTATTCTAGCTTTACGTTAGAAATATTTTTTAAGCTAATGAAGGGAACGTTTTCGTTGAATATACAGTGCATTCGGCAGCGTACACAGAAACCTTTCAGAAAGGGCGACATGGTGTTTATGCTTTGATAGAACGCCACTGAGTGATTCTCAACGTAATGCGCAGTGCTGATTACCTCTAGTGCTTCTATTTTCCCGAGTGGGGTGGTCGAACCCAATCCGATTTTAACATATCAGTAATGAGCAGTTACACTCATCTGATCGGCGTTTTACGCAAACCATTGTCAGGAGGACATTGTGGCAGGGCCATGACGATGGTCTAGGCAACACGTCGAAGCGTAGAGCAAATGTACAATCGGTCGAGCTCTGGAGCATTAGATGGGTAGTGGAGGTGACAATGGTAGTATCGTGCTTCGTTCGATGCGAGCATTCTTCTGAAGGCCAAGTGATTGCTGATAATGCACCCGAGCACTTCGCTACCATACCCGCCACCACTTCTAATATTAACTTTCCGAGCTCGGCCGATTATGTTTGCGTTTATTGGTGTTTCAGCAATAAGTCGTCGACGAAATGTTGTTTGGTTATTACTGTTTTGTGAAATGATAGCTTTGAGGTGCGTATTTGGTATTCTTGGCATCAACGATAAACGGATACGAGGGTACGGGCCGTTCGCTGTCGCTTAAGCTGTTGCAGCAGTTGCGTGAACAGGCAGCAGGCATTGTCAGCAACGATAAAGGAGGGCCAGCGCTTGCTGGCTTCAAAGGTCTGTTATCTCTATCAGTTTTTCAAGAGCATGTTGCGAACTCCAACCAGCTTAATTCAGCCCATCAAACTTTGTTTTGCAAACTGCTGCTATTTGCACAAGAGATGTTATGTTTATGTTTTTTACTGGAAAGGAAAATTTACCCGGAATTTCAGAATTGCAGCAGCTGAAAGTATGCTCATGAGCATCGAAAAGTCAGTTTGGTAATGCATCGGTTCCACTTTAATTTTTAAAGTGAGCACCTTTAATTAGTTCCGTTTCTAACTCAGAATATGCGTTTTCAGTGTTGTTTTGTTTTAGGTCGAACACTTCACGAAATAAGCCTCGAGGAGAGTATTCGATACAAACCCGGTGATCAGGTAGGTATTTCAAGAAAAGAGGAAATTCCGTGTGGACATTCGGGGCTCGGAAATTTTCCATTTTTTGCCAAGAATAGCTAGTCTAAGAGATGTTTACTTTTCCAGGCTGTTAGGACGGCATGTAATCGAGGAGGGACTAAGCTTTTTTTTCGTAGTTCAGGTATGTTGAGTTCCGTTATATCAGACCATCCATGGAAAGATATGCAAACTATTCCAGGTTCGTTTACATCCATTCATCTAGTGTTGTCACAGGTGATGGTGATTTTGATCGTTTGATGGTCAGCGTTTTATTTAATTCATTTGTTGTTTGCGCTGATAAATAGGCTGCTTATGCAGTTGAAGTATATAAGTGCAAAGAAATTAAATGGTAGTTATAAAGTGCTTTTTAAATGTGTCATGAAGTTCGCATATGTGGTACCATGATTAACGCTGTTAGTTTAAGATAGAGGCATGGCTGAACCGTGTGTTATGCTTGGATGCGACCAGCTCACATCGATTCGCGTCTGGAATGCCACCACCGAAAGAATGTCAGCTGTGCGTTTTACGGATTCACTTTTGAAACTGGTTGAAGTACAGAGCGTAGATTTCTGAATATAAATTTGTATTTTTGTAATTGTGGTGAGAGTATGATGAAGTAAAGGTTATCTGGGCTCAGCTGCTTTTAGAGGTAAGAAAGAAAACTTCTGAGCTCCTCCGTAGTTTTATACCGCACTTGTTTCTTGAGGTTTTCGCACTCTTACTTCCATTTACGTTCCATCCACAAATTGCTATCCCTTGAGCCTGCAGTTTGCGGTCGGTCTATATGGTGTGGCTTCCAGCTACTGGAGGTGTGAGGTGAGGTTCTATCACCAGCAATCGATTTTCGACTCAAAGATGTTACTAGCACTCACTTGGCTGGTTCAGGTTGTCACATTTAAGTTGCTGATGCCAGCCACTTGCGACAGAAAGAGAATGGTAGGGCGAAAGAGGGTATGCGATTGTATGATCTACGGTGGAGTTATTCGATAGAGAGGGAAGGAGTTGTTTCAGATTATACGTGAATCGTGATACACTGTTCTCATTCCACAAGGCATCCGAGGTGTTTCTGCACAGTCTAATGTCGATCTATGTTGCAGCGCACTACAAGAATTCGCCGAATGATTTGCAGGTATTCTATTGGTAAAATGCTTTATAGCAGAGATGTTTTGTCGATAGAATTTTGAATATTGTAAGTAATTTGTTGATGTATTTGTAGCACCAGTACTGATAATGGCGCACTATAGACCCAACAGCACAGCGTATCATCAGCTTGGTAGTAAATGCACTGAAATATATGCGGGTACTTAAACGATAAAGTGTCTGCAAACTCATGAAACGGGTAAACCTTTCGTCATCTTCCCCACAAGCGCCTTCTTTGCTGTCGGCGCTGGTTTTCAGGAACCTAACATTCGCAGTGAAGGATGAGTGTATCAAAAGTTGGTATCTAGTAGATCTAAGTATGATTTTGGTTCATTAGCTAATTATTAGCTAATTTGTCTCTATGGTTCATTACCTAATTTGTCTCTATCCCTTCCCTTCCATTATCCTTCGTTATACCTTTCTACCATCGCAAATTTATGGTACCTTTTTTATGCATCCACAGTTCCGGCTCCGTGTGTTCGGCGTGCTCCTGTGAGCATGATTTTCACAGGAGGGCCAAATAACTGAGCGTGAATGAATCAAATGGAGCCGACTTTGAGGGATCATTTTGCATAATGGGTCCTGCTGTGAAGTTGGCCTGATCCCGAAACGGACATAATATTGTCGTTCCGATTCTTCCATCAAGAGAAGCCTTTTCTAGAATTTTGCATTTACTCCTCTTCCTTCTTCCACAGCCCTAATATCCTTAAATTTACTGTACTCTTTTGTCGCTTAGAACATAGACCCTTTCCGGAGTTGAACGGAAGAGATAGAGTATCAGGGGAATCTGCAGCCCGCAATTTTAAAGGAGCTCTTTGTTATTTTTTTTTGAAGATGCTTTCTGATGCACCAGCTCATCATCTTTTCGTTCTGATGGGTCCGGTGAGTGAAGCACAGACACATCTTCCCGAGGTTTGTTCCATTTCCGTTCATTTATTTTACTTTTTTTTCCTACTTGGTAAGGATCGCCAGCAGGCGGACCACCAGGCGTTCCCAAACTAGTTAAAACAATCATGCGTGGGCATGGTTGTCAGCTGCATCGGTACGGGAATCGATGGAATTACAGTTGCCTTTGCATCCCTTTGCATTCTACTTGTTGTTGTTTTGCCGGAACGTGCTGATTGCGCTCAAATCATTGGGTGGGGAAAGAGGAGAGAGCACCTCATGAGCGAACTGAAAGAGCGTCAAGCGAAGTACTTGTCTCTTTGTCTTTCGAATATCTGAAGCTTTTCTCTGTTCACCGGGATACCTTTTGCAATCTTCTACTTTAGTATCAAGCTTATATTTCCTGATTTGTTTTTAGCAGTAACAGATTTGACGAAAGAGCTTGCTAAGCTGATTCAAAGATCCAAAAAATTTTAGCTGGCGAGCTGCGATTATTGCAAAAGAAAACTGAGTGAAATCGGATGTCGTTTTTTCCTCTTTGTTTTCAAAATAAAACGCTCATTTATTATCAAGTCGACTGCTAAGTACGCTTTACAAATAATTTTCATCAAACATCTCGATTTCAACTGACCTTATCGCAAATCGGTGGTCGTTAATGCGATGGTTCGAAAATCTCGATGTCTCGTCAAAAGTGAAAGGACAGTAGTAATCACAGTCCAATGGTTTCAATCAGTTCGAATTAATAGTTCTTCCAGCTATCAGTTTAATCTGAATGCCGCGAAAACATGATTTTATTTGGAAGTTAACGAGAAAGAAGAAAGTGAGCTAGTGATATGTATATATATATATATATGTATATATATATGCATATATATATGTGTACAATATATATGATATATATATGCATATATATGTATAAAGTGTGAAAAATATATGTATCCTTGCAACAGAAAATTGCAAAAAGGTAAAAAACTGATTTGAAAAATTGTGAAAAGCTGTAAAAATTATAATTGTAAGAAATTGTAAAAGTAAAATTATAGAAATATGAAAAATGTAAAATTGTAAAAGAATTATATATCGATTACATAAACACATATGTATACGAAAGAGAAATTTATGTATAATATTTATATACATATTTTTCGCGCTAGAGCCTTGAGCACTTTTATGGTATGTATTTAGTGCGCTGCCGCTGGCTTACGCAAGACCCAGTACGATCGACCGTTACGAAGTGACTTCGAGAGTTTACCCAATGGACGAATGGACGGATCGAATCAGCATTTGCCTGGACGATATTGGCAGGACCGCCCGTTCAATGAATCGATGGAATCAAATAAAACCAGAGAAACGGTACGTTTATTTCCCTCTTTACAACGGTTATGAAATAATCGCTTGAAAATAGTAACACGCTGGTCAATTCTCTTGGCACTATTTCTCGTTAGCGTCTGCGTTTTTTTCACAGAGTAAATCAGCTAAACATGTTTCAGAAATGTTCTGCTGTGAGCTGTTTGGATAGCTAATCTTTCTAATGAATAGTTAGAGCACGGGGCTGATAGAGAGTTGATTAGAAGGGTTTTGAGGATGACGAATTTGATTTCATCTCAACAGCATATATGCCTAACTGCCTCATTTTCTTCTTGAAAAAATTAAAATGAGAGTGACTTGCAACAAAGCCAAATTTAGTCCTGTAGACGCAATTGGCAAAAAACAAAAATTTTGAGAAAAAAAATGTACCGACAAAGTAAAAGGGTTTTCTGTGCTTTCTCAGTGAACAAGATGCTTCACACCGATGTTGTTAGTGTTTGTTCTCAATTCCTCCTTCATCCGAAGTCGAACCAACATGATTTATTCGTATGTGTAAAGAACTACCATCGGCATTGTGTTCGCTAGATTGATTTGAGCTTTGCAGTTTCATGCTTCGCCCTCTGGTGCCCGTGTCGCTATGCCGCTCGGCAACGTTTATCGATACCCCGATTCGGTTGGCCATTACTTTGTTGAACAAATAGATGATCTTATTGTTGAATTTGACAATCCCCTTAAAAAATGACGAAATAATTTGCGACAATATCAGTTCCATAAAAAAATGTTGATCAAAGATTTTTCATTTGCAATGCTGCATTCAGTTTCTAGCACAAATGTGTTGGAAACTTGAGAGAATAGGAATATTAACTTGCAACACTGCTCATTATTTCGTTTTTTTGAAGCAACTAGAAGCTGCACATTATGAGATATGCAATTAACTAAAATGGACTGTTTGATGAGAGATCCTGAAATGGGTGTTGTTCTCTTGGTGAGCAAGCTGCTACAAAACGTGTTTTCACTATATTATGCACGCATTTCAGCTGAACTATGAAGCAACTGAACGGCCAATGCAATCATCCTATTCTTCCTCTTCTTATCAACAATATTCTTCCTATGAACAACCAAAAAAGTTAGCGATTTGCTTTCGTTCGATTTACTTTGCTTAATAACACATCAACTGCATATGACTGTTCAGTACTCGCTGTAAATTTGCACGTGTACAGTTTATTCGCATAACAGTAATGGTGTATTCGCAGCACAAAAGGTTAGTGAAAGTATATCGCGTAAAGAAATTGTCAGAGTAATGGGCATTTTGATTTTACATAATGCACAATTCTATTAGATATGCCGTCATCTGCTTGCAGAAACTACTGCATAAATGTAGCACAATGGTGTAGAGACACTGGTGTGGAGTATTAACATATTCGACCGTCTAGCTTAAATCTCTTGTATTTGAAAACTAATACAAACGGATAGATGAGCAAATGGCGCGCAATACAATTGCGTCGACGCGATACGATGTGCGAATCACTCTTGTGCACATTATGATAAAATGTTATGAAAGATATTGGTGATGTTCGTTGAATAGCGAGCTTGATCTGTTTTTTATTCGTAAGCAGTGGTTTTTTTGCGCTTGTTAAGCTGTACTGTGTATTACACTACAGTATGCTATTCCAAAGGGTTTTTTTGACCTGCGAGTATTGTGTGGAGGAGCTTCATAAGGATATAAGGTAAATATGAAAAATACACTATGGAAACGAAAAAATTGTAGTGTGGTATTGTTAAGAAAATTTTTTACAATGTTGTGATCTAGAACTGACAATGTCTGTGATCCAAAATGTTGGTGAAGACAAGAGGAAGGATGTTCTGAAAATGTTGCCACATTTTTTTTTCGTGTTTTACTGTTTTTAACTTGATCATTGGGTCCAACTAAGCGCAACATTTAGACGCGAGATCGATCTCAACAGCGTAGACCAGATGGCTAACGCACTTTTCTCGATGAAAAGCTTTTTTTGACCTGACATCGGGCTCATCGAAAACGAAGATAGCATGGCATAACGAGATTCGCTGATGCTTGTGACGCACGCGAGCAAAACGCAAGGCAAAGGCATATGCCAAGCGCGCGGCGTTCATATACGGCTTGTCCAACTTTTTGCGATTTCGCAAAACCAAAGTACTGCAAAGCGTGAGCATAGCGACAAAAGCTGAAAATACCATCGAACAATGGTCGATCTATTGTCGCACATGCGCATATGTGCATCAAACATCAAACTGCCACTAAGCTCTTATCAGGGCGATATAGGGCATTGTAAAATAAAAGTCATGGTATGAAAGAAGGCAAGTATGTCGAAGGGTAAAGAAATATATGGAGGTTAAAGAAGAGATTCGGCGTGATGTAAGTGCACCTCAGCAGCGCCATCAGCATGCGCTGGTTTATCATAAAACGTGCTCCAAGAACTGATGGTACGGAAAAAAAAACACTGCTTGTGTCCGCGCGTTTTTCAAGTACTAATTTTTGAAATTTTCATGTTTTCTCAACAGCTTTTGTTTATGGTTTTATCGTTATCGTACATTTTATGCAAAATTTTCTTCACGAACTGAAGCCCCTGAAAGCTTAAATAAGCGCCTGTGAACCAGGCGTACCGTTCACTGATATCTCGGTCTAGAAATCGGCAGTCATCATTCTGCTATAATGTCTTTCGACTACTTTTTACTGAACACCAGTTGTTGCACACTCGCCGTCTGTTCGTTGCGGGAGAGGCTGAAATCCATGATGGAGCGTTTCATTGAAACATTTGTTTTTAAAGCATTAAATTTCAGCAGTAGCGTTAGTGCACGAGATTCCCCATACATCAGTGATCCGAGAGCAGCAATACGAGTCTATGCAACACAGACACCCGCATACACCCTAATGAAGCCACAGCATCATATTGAAAGCTATCGTCAAGACTACACGTACAACTCATCGACTGGCCCACGAAAGCGAGTCGATGAAGGCATCAAATTTGCGCGAGAACTTAGAGACCAAGGTAGCGCCAGTTACTTTTTTTTCCAAAAACCATCTGAACCTTTTTCAGTTTGTCTTGATTGAAGTATTCTATCGCATTCACATATATGGAATCATTTTTTGCTGTCTCATAGCTCATGTCGTTGTATCTTTCTGTTGTACACAATCTCCAAGGTTTGAAACCTATCCTACGAGAAAGCAGAAATGGTAGTTATGCAGCTGTGATGGATGTCTTTTTAAAATTGGATTTTTCGCACAAACGTCGTTCAGCCGCTTATCGAGATTGATGCGATAGCTGTGTTCTTTAGCGTTCGTCATTTTGCAAATGTGTGCGCGGTCGATTTGTCGACACAGTGAAATGTGTGTATCATAGCGAAACTCAATTCGAGAACAGCTTGACATCCCCAGGGAAAGAATTTGGCCAATGGGAGGGAAGTACAGCTAGAGCGATTCGACGCGTTTGTGCACCTCCGAAAGAGACGCGCATTTCGAATTTGCTGCTCTTTCCTTCACCTATGTTTTAACTTTCACAGCCAGTGCCATCCTGTTCGCGCTTGTTCCAAAAAAATCCTCTTTTTTTGCCGTTTAGCTCCAAGATTTGCAATCATTACGATGTAACTTTCTTATGTTTTCTCCGCATCCCATTCCCCCTCCCTTCCATCCCCTTAATCAAACTTCGTTCTTTTTTTTGCTTTTTGCTCGAGCCTGAAACAAAATTACTAATAGTCGTTCCTTGGGTATTGTTTCTACATATACCGTCGTGCACAGAAATTTATTTGAGAAATTTCCTCACCAAACTTCAGTGTCCGCATTGAAAACAATCCATTCGAATAATTTTTTGCTTTCCATACCTTCACTTACTACTGTCATCTGGCTACTAGTTTGATCAGTCGTTAAAAATCAAAAAAGAAACGTTTCTCTTTCTTGCTTGTTTTTCGACTGTTTCCAGAAATGAACATGTTCACCTACTTCAGCGATCTTCTTTGGCCATATTGCTGAGTATTTTAGTCGTACCCATAAATACGAGAAAAAAACGGTCGCTTATTACTATTACATCGTTTTATTAGGATTTCATTGAACTAATTATCTTCGTTGCCTTAATTCTCATTTTCACTGCATACTTTTGCGGCAATTCTTAAACACTTCATATCGAATTTTTCATAGATGAATCGTTGACTTACTTGTATGACAAATATTCATCGTTTATCCGAATTGCCCAAAACACGTATTTGGGTGAATTTCAATAGAGAACTTCAAATTTATTCGATTTAGGAGAACTTTACAAAGTGAGAATGGTCATTTGGCTCAGTTTATGAAAAATTTTGCCATCCATTGTCTTAGAAATAAAATTGCGGCAATTACTACATTTTTGAAGCGGAAAATTTTCTCAAGAATTTCAGCGGTAAACCTTCAAGTTTCATAATTATTAAGCTAGGAATGGCTCAAACTACAGGAATGAGAACACCATTTTCATTTTTTTTCAAACACCAATTTTTTCCTCTGAAATTTCCGGAATTTCCGCTGCCTTCTTTTGCCTTCCCTCATCCATCTAGTTAGCGATGGCTGTGTATGTTTTGTGCGAGTAAACTCACTGCCTCTGCTGTCGACAATGTAAAAACATTTTCAGGCCTAACCAGATCACAGCGAATCGCAAATCAATTCCAGCAATCGCATTTGCGGGACGTACCTCCACCACCATCACTCAACACTCTCTATCAAGTAAGCTTGCCAGTTGCATTGCCCAAGGTAGCGCCAGTTACTTTTTTTTCCAAAAACCATCTGAACCTTTTTCAGTTTGTCTTGATTGAAGTATTCTATCGCATTCACATATATGGAATCATTTTTTGCTGTCTCATAGCTCATGTCGTTGTATCTTTCTGTTGTACACAATCTCCAAGGTTTGAAACCTATCCTACGAGAAAGCAGAAATGGTAGTTATGCAGCTGTGATGGATGTCTTTTTAAAATTGGATTTTTCGCACAAACGTCGTTCAGCCGCTTATCGAGATTGATGCGATAGCTGTGTTCTTTAGCGTTCGTCATTTTGCAAATGTGTGCGCGGTCGATTTGTCGACACAGTGAAATGTGTGTATCATAGCGAAACTCAATTCGAGAACAGCTTGACATCCCCAGGGAAAGAATTTGGCCAATGGGAGGGAAGTACAGCTAGAGCGATTCGACGCGTTTGTGCACCTCCGAAAGAGACGCGCATTTCGAATTTGCTGCTCTTTCCTTCACCTATGTTTTAACTTTCACAGCCAGTGCCATCCTGTTCGCGCTTGTTCCAAAAAATCCTCTTTTTTTGCCGTTTAGCTCCAAGATTTGCAATCATTACGATGTAACTTTCTTATGTTTTCTCCGCATCCCATTCCCCCTCCCTTCCATCCCCTTAATCAAACTTCGTTCTTTTTTTTGCTTTTTGCTCGAGCCTGAAACAAAATTACTAATAGTCGTTCCTTGGGTATTGTTTCTACATATACCGTCGTGCACAGAAATTTATTTGAGAAATTTCCTCACCAAACTTCAGTGTCCGCATTGAAAACAATCCATTCGAATAATTTTTTGCTTTCCATACCTTCACTTACTACTGTCATCTGGCTACTAGTTTGATCAGTCGTTAAAAATCAAAAAAGAAACGTTTCTCTTTCTTGCTTGTTTTTCGACTGTTTCCAGAAATGAACATGTTCACCTACTTCAGCGATCTTCTTTGGCCATATTGCTGAGTATTTTAGTCGTACCCATAAATACGAGAAAAAAACGGTCGCTTATTACTATTACATCGTTTTATTAGGATTTCATTGAACTAATTATCTTCGTTGCCTTAATTCTCATTTTCACTGCATACTTTTGCGGCAATTCTTAAACACTTCATATCGAATTTTTCATAGATGAATCGTTGACTTACTTGTATGACAAATATTCATCGTTTATCCGAATTGCCCAAAACACGTATTTGGGTGAATTTCAATAGAGAACTTCAAATTTATTCGATTTAGGAGAACTTTACAAAGTGAGAATGGTCATTTGGCTCAGTTTATGAAAAATTTTGCCATCCATTGTCTTAGAAATAAAATTGCGGCAATTACTACATTTTTGAAGCGGAAAATTTTCTCAAGAATTTCAGCGGTAAACCTTCAAGTTTCATAATTATTAAGCTAGGAATGGCTCAAACTACAGGAATGAGAACACCATTTTCATTTTTTTTCAAACACCAATTTTTTCCTCTGAAATTTCCGGAATTTCCGGTGCCTTCTTTTGCCTTCCCTCATCCATCTAGTTAGCGATGGCTGTGTATGTTTTGTGCGAGTAAACTCACTGCCTCTGCTGTCGACAATGTAAAAACATTTTCAGGCCTAACCAGATCACAGCGAATCGCAAATCAATTCCAGCAATCGCATTTGCGGGACGTACCTCCACCACCATCACTCAACACTCTCTATCAAGTAAGCTTGCCAGTTGCATTGCCTTTATGTTTGCGCTAACAACTGCGCCACTTTTCCTAGGCGAACTTTATAGTAGTATTTCATTAGCTGAAGCCCTGTAAACACTTTGATTTCTTCGCGACAACAGTAAAAGTCTAATCTCAAAACTCCCATTTAATTTTGTTTGCCCAGCCTCTTTTCTGAACACAGCAGAAGCTATCGCTAAGCAAACGAAGGTTTTCAGACGCTGTTGCAGAGAGGCTTGGTGTAACTTGTGGCCGGAATGAAAAAATGATAAGAACTCATATATCGCGATGTCCAGAGTAACGCAAATTTCATATAACGCACAAGACGCGCGATTTCGGAGAGGGGGAATGGGAAGTGGCGTCGATATAGGTATAATAGTTGTTATTAGGATCACTGTAAAGTGGAAAATAAAACGTCCAGCAAGCCATCTTTATCGTCTCATTTCATTTGTGCGGAACGCGAATTTTCCCAACTTCGTTGCAGTAACAGCGGTTCTCGGCGTAAATGTTCGCTAAATACAATACCGCAGATTTATAAAAGGAAGTCTCCCAGTAACGGCCTTCCTTGCAAACTCTTTATTTAGGATGCGCTTTTGGGCAGATCATGAAGAATCTTAATTTGAGACTGAAAGTCGGCATTTGTGCCGTTCAAGTGGTCGGGATATACACTACGCAAATTTATTTCCTCAAGATTGTCAATCCGAATGAGTGGGTCCTTATTGTGGATGTTTACGTTGAACAATAATTTTTAACCTCGTAAGGTCTGCTTGTGAAAACTCCGTTTCTCGAAAGGGGGGGGGGGGGGGGGAGATTCTTGAGGTTTCTCCTCAAGGTCCACAATATTATATCTCGGCCTCATGACGACTTTTCCGCCGGGGTTTTCTCATTCATGTGCCGAATGTTTGGTGATTTTTTTGTCTGCGAGGAACGATTCCTCTGTTTATTTGCGGGGGTCCTGGCCTGCCAGATCCCACCGTCCCCTGCCCTCCGCTTGTGATAGGGCATCTCCGCCTTTTTCCGTTCTCCCTTGCCCTCTCGGTCCTCTCCCGATCACTCTCGACGAGGTTATTTTTTTGCAAATCTTCTGGCATCAAAATATATGGATGCTTATGAATCAGTCGTTGAATGCCAAACTCCATTCGAATGCATTGGCATGTTTTGACCGAATTCGTTCGATCAGTTGCTCACGTAGTTCC
>JPKZ01000645.1:174176-188997 GCA_000803305.1 Toxocara canis
CTCCGGGTGCTCGGTATCTTCGCTGAG
This sequence comes from Toxocara canis, assembly GCA_000803305.1. NCBI lineage: Eukaryota > Metazoa > Nematoda > Chromadorea > Rhabditida > Toxocaridae > Toxocara > Toxocara canis. Next base: position 174,204 of record JPKZ01000645.1, read on the forward strand.
TCTGTAGTAGAATAAAGGCGATACTCTGGTGTTTTGATTCCCAACTGAACTACGTGATACCGTCCTAGTTGTGCAGTTATACTCAGTGATCTTAAGTTATCTTCATCGTTGATCAGAGAGGTATTGAGATGCATCCGAAACAACAGGGTGGTCCTGACTTGGTGACGAAGCAGCCTCAGCATTCCTTGGTTGTCTTTTTCATTATACTGTTCAACGCTTCATCCGGCTAATAGTGCTGCTTATTTGTGCAACAATTTAGGGTGGGACAGTAGACGAAACGTCCAGTATGCGATGATGGTGACATTTCTAAATTTCGATCACCTCAGTGGCTTCCTGTTGGGTTGTACTGTGCGGTGTTGAGCACAGCCCATTAAATGTCTCCCAGTCACGCTCGTTGCTGCTTTTCTTATAGTCGCGATTATCGATGAGATCGCTGTCTGGCCATCTCTGATCTCTGTTCGGTGCGTTCAAATCTTTCCGTTACTGAATGCGTCTGTTAGCCTTGCAGTTCGTTTTTAGGATTGATTTTGAGTCCTCTTTTATTATTCACCGCACTCGCGGATATTTGAAAAATTGTTTTGTATTGTATTCGCGATTAATGTACAACAAATTGTTGGTTTTAACTATCTCTACTATGAAACTTTCAATACCTACTTTTGTTAGCGTACCTAAAATTGACGGAAGGGGGTAGGAGTTTATTAATTTTGTTGGCCTGAGGTTGGCGGAAAGAATCGAGGATTTTGCAAGCAAATAGGTTGATTCTATGAGCCATATCTGCAGCTAACTAGTACGGTAACTACTATTTGCTAGTAATCCCAAATTCTACAGCACTTTTCTGTTGCAAAACCCAGTTAATACAAATTCAGATTCTTGATTAAAACGTAAAGGAACCGCTTAAGATCCGCTATGATGGAGGTTGTGAGGGATAAACGTTCCGTTTGCCAATAAACGCTTTTGCCAACGCGTGGAGGTATAGTAATCTGATGAAAAAATGAATTCGCTGCAAAAGCAATCAAGCACACTTCTAGGCTCGGTAAATATTTGCTGAACGTTCTTTTGGGCTGTAACCGCACTTCTCTTATTGGTGACATTCGAGCGCAGGCTTGCTCGTTTCATCGTTTTTAAAATATACTTTTTTTTCATGAGATGGTCTTTTTTTTTTGGTTCAACTTTCTCCTCTTTGGTGCGTTTTTTAAAAAAGATTTTATGCAGAAGCGCATTACACAACCGTTTTGTCTATGCGTATTTATCGATACTTTGAGTTCCAAAAAACAGAAAAAAACGAGAGCGCCAGAAAGTACAATTTGTAAAAGCGTCAAAGTTGTTCTATAATACAGTACAGTATATTTTGACAGTTATACTATACCGTTCTGTGCTAAGGCGTTCCTTCATTATTTGCTTCTAATGATATATAGAGTGTTGTAGTTTAGGGTGAAATGTTCGAACCATGCGAAATTGTGCTGCAGTAGTGAATTTTGATTCCGTATTTGATTCTCAAAATGTGATTTATGGAATTGTATAAAAAAAAAACTTGCTTGTTTATAGGTGATTTGTTTGAACGCTATGTGCAGAAACGAAATGGCTTTTTTGTCTATTATGGTTTATTTTTTGCTAATTTTCCATTCCATATCTGAATAGAACAATTAATTGCGTTGTGTTAATTTAACGGCTTATTGCATCTAAGGTGAATATGCCGTTTGTTAAACAGTATGGACGCTTTTTGATCGCGCTTCCCTTCCTTTTAGTTATTTTACTTCCAAACAGCCGTTTATTTTTGTTTTTGTTTTTGTTTTTTTCAATAATATCTCATCACAGTTCGCTCAGATGTTTTAACGAAACAGTTTTTTTTTTTTGCTGCCATTTCCATCGTTTTCACCGTAATCGTAAAGCAGCAATATTTGGGCAGCTTTTGGCGATCGTACAACAGACTTTTTGGCCACGTTTTGTAATAAGAAGTGCCCAATCAGCACATTGTTCACAGTCGTAAGTGGACAGCAATTATGTACGCAAATGATAAACTCGTAGATCGTTTTAGGCGATTTTTTTTTTTGATTATGTGTAATAATCGATGCCGAAGCGCTTTGTTGTTTGCGATAATTTCACTCTGACTAGGCGCGTAAAACGTTTTGAGAGCGCTTATCCATTTGATTTGTTCAAAACGTTGCATTTAGTCGTTTCTCATTCTCGTTGACTTTTTTATTTCGCCTTTCTTGGCTCAAATATGAATTATTAAAGCGTTGATCAACTGTGAGGTTTAAGCTGTGCTTAAAGTTTGAATTTTTTCGAGTCGTCTGAATTAATAACCCACAAAGGAAAACAGTTTTCTCTTCTTTTCAGGAAAATTTGTTTTACGAATTTCATATGGTAATTTCCAACTTGGAGGTATGGGGATATCCTTAGTTATGAGTCAGTGCTTAGGGAGTTTGTTTTTGTCTTTTTTTAAAGGATATTTTGGAGCAAACGTTTTTTTAGTTTCTGCTGTTGCTTGGTCAGTGATTTTAACGACTCCAACGGTGTTATTTTCCAAGGAACGCTTTTATTTGCGTGGCTGTGAAATATGTGTTCAAAAAAGCGAAACATTTAGCACAAAGCGGTGTGTGCTGCTTAATGGCAATAGCAGTGTTTTTTTTTCATCCAATAATTGCTGAGAGCATTCACTCTTTTTCAGTTTACAAAACTTGGTACGCGAATCGTTATGGATTGTCTAGAACCGAATAAAATCTTTCATTTATTCATGCTGCAACAGATTATGCTGTTCTCCTTTGAAATTGTTGGGATGAATAAGCACTTCCTTGTTGGTTCTAGAGCTCTTCTTTCGGATATTAATGTAAGCTAAAAAATAGTGTTTCTATAGCGCCTGATGGCTTCATTAACTTTGGTCGTCGAATTGACGTATTCTTCACGATGGTTTTTATTTGAACAAAGGCAGGGCTTTTGTTTCTGGCTTTATAGAAATTGCAGTCGCAAATGCCTCAAGGATCGCATATCGCGTTTTTGTATCCTCAGGGATTGTTTCCGTCTAAGTCACTTTTCACAGACTTCACTCGATAAACGCGAAATCATTTAAAAGCAGATGCGTCGCAGACTTCATCTTAAGCGGTTTTTTTTTTAAAGTTTTTGCCTGCGAATAAGTGTATTAAATGCATTTTGATTTGAGAGTGATGTTGGTAACATTCTGAACATGTGCACAAATATTTCGTAAGCATTAAAAAATCATATAACGTTTTATGGTTTTCTAAAATTGTGCGCGGTTACACACCGAGGTGGATAATTAAATGGAGTCTTTCTTTTTTTTTCATTTTTTGAAAGTTGGTTTTATACTTTCCTCTAACAATAGAATTATGTTATGACTCTTTGCAGTCGTCGCGCTAAAAATTTAGTGCACATTAAAGGACGTACGTCGTTCAGTAAGTTAGGAGCGTTTATTACGGTTGCTGGCTTATGTGCCGAGAAGAATTAACTTCGTTGGGCTCGTGAGAAATTCTCAAGTTCCATCTGTATGTTTATATATGAAGTGCTAAGTGGTGTAGGGTTTAGGCAGAATGCCACTGTTTATGAAATTGGCTTTTCTTGTCGAGAAAATGAATGGCATCGGAGCGTGCGAACGACTAAGTCGCTAATCTGATGTTGCACTACGCGTCAGCCACAGCGACTGTATTGTTTTTCGGTGCGGCCTTATAAAGAATTTTATTAGACGGTTATTTTTGGCCGAGGTGTAAGTATATACGAGGTGGGAAAATATGTTTACGTGGCCCATTTCACTGAAATATTTGATGAGTGAATTTCGCAGAGCGTTCAGCTCCATCCAAATCCCGTAGTTGCCTTATTTAGAACTAAATCTTCTGGAATGATTTGCATAACGTTGCACACGCATTAAAAAATTTTTTTGTCGCCTCATATGATCGTCGCGCATTTAAGGGCTGATTTGGTTTGCGCGCTGAGAAGCGTTTTGATTTTGGCGGCATTTTCATCACCCTTAGATGCGCACAGTTACAAACAGCCTTCGTTCAAGCAGCTGACTGTTGTTATAGATGGCTTCGAAATGGTTACTTGCGGCTCATGAACTGGTGACTTTCATTCGTGGGAGTATGTCTCACTAGAGTTCAGCGATACTTAATTTGCTTCATTTATGCTCACTTTTTTGCCGTCGCCAAAGCGCATTACTGCAGGGTCGTATCTGGGCGAATATGTGTAAGTTGGTTTGTCTTTGTTTGTCTGTGTTTATCTCAGTCTGTCTGTCTCTCCCTTGTGTTAGTTTCGACTCACAAACCAGAACTGCTGTCGTAACGGAATTCGCGAATTTTAGTCTGCGCAAGAGCTACAAAATATTCTTTTATAATTCATTAACTTCTTAATATGTAAAGAAAACAATTTGCCGAGGAAATTATTCCAGCTAGAGAACGCACTCGTACGTGTGGTTTTCTGAATGCGAATGTGGGTACATATGATGCTAAGCGTTGGATTGTACAGAATGAATTAAATACATCATTCTAGATGAATTCCTGAATGAAAAGCGGAGAATTTCCAAAAAAAAAAAAGGTGAAATTTTTGAGAAAGTTGTACTGAGATTAGTTGTGCACTTTCGGATGAATCGCTCGAGTAATAAACGCGATATGCAGCGGTTGTCGTTTGGGCAAAACCGCATTTTTTTATTTAAGTGTTCTTCATTTGATTTCGGAGCATTTTTACAGCACAGCAAATTGGCCCGTTTCATCAGAGTGGTGAAAAGTACATATAGTGCCAGCCGCTTGGCCCGCTTCCAACTTGTTTGAATGCTGAAGGTGGAAATATTTCGTAAAGTGATCGACCAGTTGTTGTGCCATGCGTGTTCCACTGAGAACTAATCATATATTTATGAAGCGGACATTCTCGCTGATGTGCGCAAACTTTCGTTTTAAAAAGGCATCGAGAGAGCAGGCTGGTCACTCACTTTGTCGTGCTTCAAACGGATACGAGTAGTGGCATTTAGTGGTCACGCGATCTGTACTCAGTTTTTTTCTCGCTATGGCTTTCCTTCTAATATGACAGCAGCTGCTAATAACTTTTCAGTACACAGTCAAGAATGATGAATTTGATTTTTTTTTCTATTAAACATTCGGAGTGATATGTTTAATGAGAGAAGGTATTTTCGAGAGGTTTTTCTAGAACTAAACGTTTCTAGAAAAAACTGGTGCTGATTATTGCTGCGGTAGGTGCCGATCTCTTCTAGTGTCACTGCTGACATATTGCAGAGGACAGAACGATTAACAGATGAGAGCATGGGTACACTGAAGAGGAAATTCGCAAAGGAGTATTCTCAAAATTTCTGTGCTACAGATACTGTTGAAATTTATGCTTAAGAAATTTTCTTCTTCTTTAACGATGATAGCTCGAAGTAGAAATTGAACATATTTGGACTGTGATGTTCGATGCAGCGTCTAGCCTGTGTACTGCTAGTTGTCAAATCGATGCAGTTAATCCTTTAAACAACTGGTTTGAAGTTACGAACGGGACAGAGAATAACTGGGACCTGTTGTCGAAAGCCGAAGCTGACACAGCGGTGTTTCAAGGGAACGAAACTTCGACGGGATGTAAGGAAACATGCTTACCATATTACCGTACCGCGGCGTATTGTGATCCACCTGAAGGATCTAACACCAGTATCTCCCGACCGCGCAATCTATCCTCACCGCAACCCCTACCGCACGTTTTCTTTTTGTTACTCTGAGCTTTGTAAAGTGCAGCTTCTTACCGTCCATGTACACGACTGTCCCAGCTTTCGGATTTCGGCAGTCATTTTCTGGCTAGTTCTCTGCTGTATTTTCAAGCAGCTCCACATCTTCTAACTAGCCGCTCTTTCTTTGTCCTAAACTAATTACCGGTCTTCATGAGACACTACCCATCGGAAACTCTTCAGGCAATGCTTCATCGAGTGACACATTGGTCGTCACTTGGAACTAAATCTGCCATTTTTAAATTGAAAACAAGCAGCTATGGTTATCAGTTGAATTCCTGATTGCTAATGTCTTCACACTCTCAGCAAAACAAACCATTACTGTGTTGGAGCGAGCGCAAGTCAGTTCATAAAGTTTGCATCGGGCTGGAAATTGTTTTCGGAGGAGAGCCGAAAGAGAACGATGCGCACATCACGGGTACGCAAGAGCTGCAACCAACAGCTGCCTGTTCGGTTATCAGTATTGCGTTGTTGCCTGGCGGTTCTTTTTTCACGCGATGTTGTTTTGCGAGCGACTGTTGAAATGTGCACACAGCGACATTGTTGTTAGCCTTGCATAGACCTCGCATCACTTGCGATACACTCTGCGGAAACGTTTTGAGGTGGTTGTTGGTTGCACATTAATATAAGTAACGGTTAAACGTCGAGACCATATCTTGTAATATAGCTAATCCTAACAAACGTCCACTCTATTATAGTTTCCTATAGTTACTGTAAAACTTCCTAAATTGCTGTCACCTTAAAATCATCCTGCAGTGCATTTTTTGATACTTGACATTTAGGAGTAGCAGTTGTCGACTGAGATTATGTACTTTCAAAATGAAAACAGAAGATGTTTGGTTGAGAGCGAATGCGAGCTGCAACTGTTACGGTTACCTTCACATAGGTGTTCCGGTTTGCGGCGATCACAATCTAATGATCGATCTGCTCGCACACGTTTGTTTTTGTCCTGCTCCAGCAATTTAGTGTCAGCCAGCTTTCTGCACTCCATCAGTCACTTAACACCAACACGGACACAAGCTGTTGCTACTCGTAGTGGTGACTTGATCGAATTTTGCAGCCCAATGCATAGTCATCCATTTAGAACATAGATAAAGTTTCTTCACAAGGTCATATGCATTCTGTTATACTTAGTGCTTTAAAGTCATTTTTACGCTTGTTTCCACTCGCTTTCTCCTTCGAAATAAATCAAAGCATAAACAAGCGTGTTTTTCACTATCGCTTAGTGTATGTTTCAGGGCCCAGCAAGCTGCTTCGCGTAACCTGTTTAATTCTGGCGCATTCATTCAAAATGAAATACTGAATTTCGCTACCCTATAGGCGCTACGAAATAAATTGGTGGCAGCATGCCACAGTTCAGTGATTTAGGGCACTAGCTTGGCAGTATGGAAGTGGTGAATTTGGGTGTAGCTTGCAAGGAAGAGTTTTCTTTTCGCTAACTAATAGGTCAGTACCAGTTTGATCTGGTTATGGCGCCGGTCCTAACAGTGAGTTGAGAATGTTGTAGTGCAAGTCATCCTGAGCTTCATTAAAGGTGCAATATCTACATTTACAGCCCCAAACCAGCTTATGCGTCAGAATTTGCCGTTCTGAATGTTCATCCTTCTTTCATCGTCTGTAAATTGACAATTTCGATGCCACATTACTTCGCGGCAGCAAAATCTCAATTAAATTGTGCAGATTTACTGAATCAAATTTCCAAACTTAATTTCGACCAATCGATTTAAGTTGTTTGTGAGTATCTTCTCCGTCTCGCCTCCAGCCGTTGGCTTAGCTACTAAAAGTCGCCGTCAACGTCGTTTTCTGTTTTTCTGGTTTGCTTTTCTCTTCACCTCACCGCCGTTCAGTAACGATTTGGCATCGCATCTTGTCGTTCCCATTCTCATACGTGAAAATATGTAATTGACAGTTAGGCCCTCAGTCTTTTATAAAAGGAACATTATTGTGCCAGTCGTTTTTAGTTCAAGGTGGTCCAGTAGTATTGCTCGTTGTTGATAAGGCCTTTTGACTTTCGTCATAGCTGCATTTTCCACAGATTAAGCGGGTTTGACTGCTTTTTAGTTATTGACATCTTTGTCTTTCTGAATAAACTGTGATTAATACTGGGCAGTTGGACTGATGTGGCTGGATGACTTGTTCAGACTTTCAAATACCAACACTATTCCACACTTCGCTTCTGCATCAGGTAAATAAAGTCTCCCTGCATCGTCTGCGAGGTGTGAAAAGCGGGCGAAAATTCTTTGATAAAATCGTTCCACGAAGTGGCATACATTCCACAAAGCAGAAATGACGCCCTGGATAAAATATCCTTTTACTAAGCAGAAGCTACAAAAATAGTCCTTAAACAGGACTGCTAGACAACTGCTATATTATTTGCTGTGAATATTCACTATATTTGTCCGTTCTTCCAGCGCATCATTTGCTAATCCAGTTTCAGCCCACCCGCATTTGTGCTGTAGTTCTTGCAGTTAGTAATTCCGAACCAGTTCTGTTTTCTGACCTTAAGTGATTTTAATTTATATCTACAGACTCTTATTAATGGAAGTTTGGAAATTAGAAGGCGTCGCACGGTAAGAGGTGAGACTGGCCTTCCCTAAAATTATACAGAAAATGCCCAGTTATTTAGTTAGGTAAAAGTATGCAGACATGTTCCTGTTCGCTTTTTTTCGCATTCTGTTCCATCCCATTACGTTGGTTTCTTGAGAATTTTGTTCCGCCTTGTTCTAGTCAGAATCTTTTAAACAGTTCTATTTCTCCGAAATTATGGAAGTACAGCACACGGAAAAAGAACTGCATATGAAACACATTCCAATTTGATATTTTTGGGTTGGATGTTTGCATTGGTGTGCAATAATATGAGGTTGCAACGGGTGACGGAAGCGTTTATCACGAAAGATGTAAATGCCGATAAACGGGGCCGTGCCAACTCGATGTACAACCGTTGAGATCCGCATCGGTGTCACTCTATGAACGCGCAAAAATTGGCGAGCCGGGCATCACGCATCCGATAAACGATTTGAATATAAGGGACTCTTGTTGTGATACTTTCTCGGCGGCGGAGTATGGCCCAAAACGGTGCGCAAAAGACTTCAATTAGCTTGCCTTGCCACATGAAGTATAGATATATCCCTTATGAATACCACATTGATTTATAAATTGACGCTTTAGCGTCTAACATTCGTATTCGCAGCATACAAAGGCGTACGTACTAGGCATCCAATTCCAACAGGTATACCTTCTGATTTTCGATGAAATTCGTGGCCCACTATTTATGAACCAGAGTTTATGAATAAAGTCATCACTTTCTGGCCGAAATTTTGCATGTGTGCAGCCAACTCCGTAAACAAGACTGAAGTAGCATGCAGATATCGAATTTTATTGACAACAAATGTGCGAGTTGTTAAGAGCGTCAAAATTTGAGAGGGTTTTTTGTAGAAACTTTAAGTTATTCAAATGATTATCCAAAGTTCTTATGGTTCCTCCACTCGCGGCTTGAGGATTAGTCCTTGGAATTGCTCAGTGTAGCAAATTACTGTTATCCTTCTGAAATGATCCGAGAGTGTATGGGTGAGCGTGTGTGATTGAGACGTTGTTGAATGCTGTGTATCAAGTAGTGGGGAATTCATTTATGCACATCAGCTGGTTTTATGAAACGCTAGCTCACCAAAAATCTCGTTTATGAACTTGCTTCCGTTTTGAAAGATCTGAAGGTTTTTAAAACAACTTTTGTTATTTTTGTTTGCGCATGAAAACGTTCGTTCCATTAAATTTTCTTGACCAGAATTTCGTCAGCATTTGCTATCCTTTTTAAGCCGTTAGTAGTGAAAAACTTTCCTGCCACAAATAGCGCATAGCCAGAGTTGTCTCCCATGGGCGTCGCAGTGCATCTGAATAGCCAATCTTGGTAGCTTGGGCAGCCATATCGCAATGTTGATGGATGCTAGTTTGTCAGCGTTGGCTTTCCGTAATTCGCTTCCCACATAATTACGGAACTACACTAACCCATTCAGAGCGCTTTCTCTGTTCACTTATGATCATTCTAGCTCTTCATCCCATCAAACAACATCAACTGTTGCTTGATTTAGCAAACATTTTTTAAAGAATTTTCTCGATTGAAGAAAAGGAATTAGCTAATCTGAAGCGGTGAAGTAATTTCAAACAGCTGAACGAAACAGCGTGAAAAACTGAAACCTCAATTGAGCATTTCGAAAATTATCGACGTCGATTAGGAAGGAAATTTACAGGTCGACCCGACAACAACCATTTGTGTTATGGCAACACAAAACTCTCGTAAATTCGATGCCCAGTTTTCGAATGTGTGATGCGTCGGTTCACCTGAGGAGACTAAAATAACGAATAGTGAATTTCGTATGCCGCTTCTCATATGGCAGATTTTATCTCATGACGCAGTGTTTGCTCGTGTTTTCTGTTGCGAGCACGAGGAGAGGAGTATTTCTTTCAAATTTTTTGAGGGTTTTAATGAACTGCTAAGGATTTGCTTGATTTGCTGCAGTAATGGCATTTTTGTGTTACAGTTCTTTGAAGTGCCATCGTTGTGGCTTCTTTGAGGCAGTCATACGGAATGAGCCGATTTCCAAGCTGAATAATATATATGACCAACCCTTTGTTTGCTTTTATCAAAATTTTTTTCCGCTTTTTTTTGGTGAAGAAAACCGACATTAAGATGCACCCGAAGTGGAATTTTTCTTGCATATTTGTCAACAGAATTGAACGAAAGAAAGTAGTTTTTAGGTATGAAGGTTTAGGATTTCAAAATTGGTGATGTAGAAGGGTTTCAGGTAAAGGTGGTTTTCCTGGACGTGAGAAATATTGCTATTACGTCTTTTGCAGGAAGCACACTAAACCGTTTCATCAAATGACATTTTGATACTTAACATTGAGTGTTTAACGTTTCAAGTCCATTCGTTTCAGTTACGTTATCCGTCAGCTATTCACCAAACTTCGGAAGAAAAAGTAGATGAGTGAGCGTGACAAGCAAAAACACGAATTGATTAATGTTTAGCGCTAACGAAGGCAGATAAATGTTGCGGTAGTCGTCAGTCAGCACATCGAAAACAGCAGTATGTTGATGTCAGTTTGATATTTTACCGCCATCGCTATCGCTAGGAAGCACTGTCACCCGACCGATCTGTTACTTCAGCTGTTTTGCAGTTTTTTACAATAACCTCTTGATCATGTCATCCACATGGGTCGTTTTTTAGTGCGACTCCAACTAGCTGTTCTCCAGCTAAACTCAGTTTATCTGAACGCATTAAGAAAGAAATTCAATTCAATCAGCATGAAGTTTATTCAATACTCGAAGTCAGTTGTTTAATTTTCAAGAATTTATATGTCGCAGTCTTGCGTCCCTTTTTTGCTGAAGCTTCCAAAAATTCATTCTTGCAACGGTAAATGATAAAATTTATAACCCAAGAAGTCGTATTTGCAAAGGAGGGATTCAATTGGAAGAAAAAGCAAATTTAGAACAAGCATAATTCCGTATGAAATGATGTGTTCATACGCATACTAAATTTGAGGAGACGCTAAAATCCGTGGGGGGGGAGTTGGCGAATAGAGCGGAAGAGAGAGAGCTTGCGCACTGTGTCTTCAGAAGGGACACTGAGCACTGAATTAAGGGTACAGCCAATGCAGGCTGATAATTTTGCAACGTTTACTGCCAAGATCGAACGAGTTTAATCAAAACTGACTGGTATGTTTGCTAAGGTTTCGCTTAACAAGACGAAGAATCATTGAGAAAATGTGACGCCAATTAACGCTGTTGGTTGGAAAGTTATGTTGCATCTGATAGAGAGGGTTCGTACAGAAATGTTCTGCTGCATCTTTCCTTTGCCAGCAAATACCTCCAAGTAGTGAATCGTACGGATTCTTGAATGAGAGCAAGTGCTATGAAGAAAGCAGAATTCTGAACAACAATGACAGGAATGTGAGCTTGTTGCGAAATAATGCAGTTCCTCAGGAAATCCTTTGAAACTTGAAAAAAAATTTCTCATCCTAAGTCTCACGGGTATCAGTGCACCTTCGGGACATTGTTAGAAAAAATAGTCGAATTTTCTTTTCAAGAAACTGCGTGCATATTTTTGGGATCAGTATTGCAAGAACTGGGTCGATCGTAATAGGTTGTTGGTAAATTTTGTGCAATGTACATGTGCCCTTTATAGAGCCCATTATAAACCAGTGAGAGATGGAACTGATTCGCATTCAGTCCGGTATATCTGTACAAGTTCCGGTATAGCTGTATGTGTACCGGCACGTGAAAACTGTTGCAAGTGATTGGAGGAAAGTGTACGTGTTCATCGTTTAAGCAAATGTTTATTTTGTGAAACGATTGAGATAGCTTGTGCGTAGAGTGCGTGTGGGAATGAATGAATGAGTAATGCCGTCCGCAGCTGATTGTTGTAGAACGCATTACGTTTGCGTTCGCTAAGCAGCATCGGCGAAATAGCGACCAGATAAATCGCTCCTTTAGAAACAAATGCCAATTTTGGTTGATTGCCATTAGCGCAGCTGCACACCAGTCGCATCACGGTAGCCACCTGAGGCCGCCAATAATAAACCAACAACACCAGCCAATTTCGATTTTTATTCCCATCTGAGTGCTTGCTTTAAAAAAATTTAAAACGCAAAAGAATAGCACCAGTGCTGTTCAAGGGAAGGGCTGTTTAAAACTGAACCGTGAGATAGTTGACACGAAGAAGGTGCTACATGCTACTTGAAAAGTACTAGACGTGAAGAACTTCAGTTTGGTTACCTCATTCCCAGAGATTCTCAGTACTCCTACCTTGCATTATTGTCACTCAGATGATCTTAGTATCTCATTACTCAGAAGTTCTAAACAAGGTAACCTTATGTCTTAGTTTGGAGGTCCTCATTACGGTTAAGCCATTATTGACTGATTCTCAGTGTGACAGCCTTACGCTATTAGAAATTCTCAGCATATGATTGTTTAGTGCGGCCAGCGCATGCTGTTATTTAGAGATATCGGTATGGGTACGTAGTGCTTCAAAAACTCATTCGACGAAATGACGTTCAGGGCGGTAATAAATGGATTTGGTGCTCCTGCGAAAAAGGGGAGAAGCATGAACTTGATGCTATTCGTTGTTGTGCTGCGCTGATATACTTCTACAGTGAAATGAATAGGTGTAATGCTACTAAAAATTGCGAATGACCCATAACGTTACATGTATATAAATGGTATGATGATTCACATTGCAATTCGCCTTCCTTTTGTAGAAACATTAGTCGGAGTTACGTAGAAAGAACGTCTTGCCTCGACGTCAGCCGCTTGTCACATTTTTAAATTCTCGTTCGTTTCCAGACAAACACAACCGTCTTTGCTTATTCATTTGCATAATGTGATACGTTGGGTGCAGTTGACACTCGTATCGTGCGTTATGCGTTGCTTAGTATCATACGCCATAAAATTGTGTAGTGTCTTTTGCGTGCAGATGGGTGAGAGCGCTTGTTTTTTTGGAGTGAATTTAAGAGTTATTGAGGCGCATCTGTGAATGGTTGAGCAGGTCCATCGGATTCGTCGACAATACTCATTTTCTGTAAGCGCTCTCCAACTCATGTTTTCGCTGGCTCGATTCTACAACGCTTTCTGCCGTTCAAAAAAAACGCTTTAATGAGCTATTTCAGGCCAGTAAGTGCCAGGTAGTCTACATAAAAACTACGATACTTCCGTTCGTTGCGTGAACTTTGCACGATTTATCAACGATTATCAACAATTACTATTAATTATGAGGACTGTGAGTAGGAAGAATCAGTGCATATAAATGCTTCCACTCCTATCCCTGAGTTTTCTTTCCTCGTATACAGAAATCCGAAATCTCGCTAAGTACCGCATTGCTTATGCACATTCGCTAAAGGCAGTACATGAATTATTGCAGTATTAGGACGCCGCTGCTCGCAGTAAGCTAGATCATGTCAAAGATTTGCACAGTTTGCGGCGCTGGTATGCGAAAGTCTGAGCGGACTAAATTGCATTTATTATTTTAGCAATACGCTTTATAACCATATTTGTGCAAAAACTGTTTTTGCATACGAAGTCCCACGGTTGCAGTACTTATGGTATTCCAAGATCATAAGTGCAGTTTCACAGAAATCATATGATTCGGCAATTGACGAAGACTGTTTACGGGGCACATGGTTATCTTAGCGGTCTCACTCTTTAATTAAATGATTATTAAACTGCGTCAGTGCGACTTTTCTTGTTTCAATTTTTTTTTGAGCGGCCTGGTGCTTCAGTTTGGTGTAACACTAGCAGAGCCTTAATGACCAGAATTAACAGTTTGAAAAATGAAAGGATGCAAGAGCAGACTTGGGTACTGTTAGGTTGTCTGGTGCTACAAATGCAAATACTTAACATTTTTTATGGAATCACGGAAACTCTTCGTAACTCATCGGATGTTTTACTATTGATATTGAATAAGTTGTTGCGTGACTCGTCTTTGTTTTCAACAGATTTGCTTTATGTAGTGAAACTGCTGCCTGTTCAGTGTGTGGACGATTCATGGAGGGAAGTAGTAAGTCAGGAGAGTGGTATTAGATTTCAGTAAGCAAACACTGATGACGATGGAGAGAAGCGATTGTTGGAACTTCCTCAACGTTAAGAAAAAAAAGTGCGTTCTTCATACACTTGCTAAATCAGAAATATTGAATGAGTGTGACCACTCAATCAGGTTGAGTGCAACAATTGTTGTCGAGATGTTGAGTGAGCGTAACCAAATAACGATCGGCTGATTAGCGATGTTCGTCATGGACGGAGGCGTTACGTTGTGCACAGTTGTTTTTGTCTCTTTGGTTGTTCGAATGAATCTGTAATGCTGGGCATTATGAATGCAGACGTGTCTAAGCGCAGCGTCTTATCTAAGATTGATGCGAGTGCGGCTGGGAATAAATGTGCATTTAACTCATCTATAATTTTGGCTTTACTCTTTTAGACTGCATAATACCCATATTTCATACGTTCTTTGCACATCTCGAAAAGCTTGTATGCACTTAGACACTAGCCTACTCAGTGGTGTATGAGGGGGGGAGGGGAGGGGGGGGGGTGGCTAG